>JAPDOI010000985.1:0-217500 GCA_029168955.1 Aplectana chamaeleonis | reverse complement strand
ACTCCTCATAGCCTGTGCTATGCAATGAATTATGAAAATGAAACTAGCCCGATAGTAGCGAAGCGAATGAATTTCGGAAGAAAATAAACAAAAGCGGGAGAAGTGTCGGCGCTGGCCAAAAAATTAAAAGCTGATTGGAAGGGATTGATTAGTGCCACCAAAGAAGACGGCCAACGTGTTTCAGCGATGATCCCTGCTTGGTTTTTGATCCCTCATCGCTCGTTTCCCTGGCGGAAGCCGTTAAAAGACTATCCCTTGAAACACCTTTCAGTTTTAAAGATAGGCTGACGTCCTGAATCAAAATGGCTAACAGTGCTATCAAACTTCCTAACCCTCTGCATGAATTAAACTCGTACTTGCCCTCAGTATAGATGGTCAAAACTGTTCCTACTGTATCTTGCTAACCGCATCCGAAAACTCCTCGGGAGGAGTTTTTCGTTAACCGCCAGTTCCTCTCGCATTTCAGCGCCATTTCCGTGCTGTCTGCGAGAGTATGTTAAACGCGAACTTACCGCGAGGGGGAGAGGGACTTTAGGATAAAATCAGAGATCACTGGTGTAATTAAAAATTCGTTAGCGCTGTTCGCACCTCGGCTCGCTCGCAAAAAGGCCCCTCCCACCTCGAGAGAGAGAGAGCAGGCAGCTAAGATCGCGCGGCGGTTTCCGCGCGGCGAGTTATGCAGGCTCAATTGCTGTCTCTCGGATTACGATTGGACCACAGACGGTAACCGATCCACTACCAGTATATTAATTACAGGATTGACAGCACATGTTTATTAGATTGGCATTCAATAGATATTACATGGGCAGGTATCATTCCTTTACCTAAATATTTGAAAGCAAAATTGTTTTGTAAGATTCACTAGACTATTACACGCGGATACGTTATTTATTAACATTCACTAGGTTATAACACGCGGATAAATGATTAATTTGCATAAGTATTTGGTGACAAAAATAATACAGAATTACACAGCTGGATTTGTTGCAAAACGCGACATCTTTTTACAGTACTCCACAATCTCGTTCCGAGAAACGCCATGGTCGATTGCCTTCCTGAACCTGAAATATCACCTTGGAATTTTAGTTGATGTCTTTTTGAAAAAAAAACTGTTCTCATGTGAAAGTTTGATTAGCTTTCCATTTCCTGTGCGATTATCCCTCTCCTTCGCACATCCCTTACTCCAAGAATGCGAGCGTTCTGAGGATCCTGGAATGAAAAGAAATTCCACCTTTACATGAAACTTTTTAAGAATCGTGACAGGAGAATACCTCCTCCAATCTTTTTAGAGCAGCCCGTGCCTCGCAATCGATTTTTTCACTGTTTCTATCAAAATACTCGGTGAGGGTGGTCTCCTTCGATCAAAATTCCTAATCTCCTGAAAATTAGAATTATCATTTCACTTAGAGCCTTTTTTTGCATTTCGCTAGCCTGTGAAACGCCTCAGCAAGATTAGTAGTCCTTGATTCTTCATATCCCCACTTACACCACATTTTTCGAAAGGGCCCACTCATCCACGTTGCGTGGAAATACGCTAGGACGTCCTTGCACTCACTATAGGCGTCATGGTCTTGAGGCACGGGCGGCTCATGCAAAGCTTCCACCTCTGAGAGTAACTCTGAGGGAAGAAATGGAAGACCCGCAAGCTTTTTTGATGAATTTCAGATGTTTTGAGCATCTCAATCGAAATGGCCTACCTTTTAGGACGTGCCACTAATCGCTCACTCTCTTATCCCTTTTCAATTCTTGCGTGTGCAGGGTCAGTGCAAACCCATTCCTTTTTCTATTCCAGGCCTGTGAGAGATGGAAGGCACAGCCTTGCACTAACGCCGTAGGGAACGTTTTGTTCGACGCATTTACGGCGGCTTTTTCGTAGCCAAGGACCACCCGAGTAGAAAACACACTCAAATGCGGCTTGAGGGCTCCGAGTATCCTGGTGTATACGATTTCTTTCTTGTTTGTTGTTATACAAAACAACAAAGGGATTTCAACCCTATGGGAGCACACGCCGTGGGTGGAATACAGTTGAGCGTGGCTCCCTAAAGTTCTGGGTTGCACCGTGTGCATACCATCTGCCACCAGTGTGTGCAGCCCAATCTGACAAGCCTTCTGTAAATAGAAGATTTTTGATCAAGGTAAGATGTGATAACGCCTTTCAAATCTAGTACCTGTATAGTGTTCATGCTATAATACACATGAAAAGAGGAGAGCTTGATAAAGGTAGAGGCTGATCTGAGAAAGAAGTAGTTACATAAAGAGAGCTTGAAGGTGGAGACGATGGTAAAGGTGACGTATGGACGAAAGGTTGATCTGGGTTCATAGCGGCAAATTGATACGAAAGAGGAGAAGTTTCACTGGATAGAAATAGAGAGGAAGGCGGAGAATAGGAGACGGAGAATAAGTCGTGAAGAGGACTGTTTGGATAATTGATCAATGACATGACAGCGACAGCAAATTTAAACCACTGAATGGATTTAATAATCGACGATTCGCGAATCTCCTTAAATACCGTTTATTTAACCTTTTTTTCGCACTTTGTGACTAGGATACAGAGGTGCTATGGCGCGGAACACTTTGCCGGTAGCAGAAATGACATCCTCAGGATATCCTAGCACCTTCATTACACGTGGATAAAACGGTCTACGATTAGCACATACCCACCTGCTTGTGCTCGCACCCACGATGGTAAACAAATTATTTTCGCCAATGATTTATCAAACAATTGTTTTAATGACTGTCATGAAAATAGTAATAGTAATAAAAATGGTAATAAATAAATAAAGTTATCATTTTGATGATTATTTCATGATTTTTCGATTACCATTGTATTTGATTTCGATAGTTATTTTACTTGAGTTCCATAGATGCCATCAAGTAAGTTAATTTTCGTGTTCCACGCACCCACGTTCGCTTACTTATCTATAGAACTTTCCCTTCAACCTAATACTTTATTTCGATGATGAATATTGATTACTTGTTTTAATTCGATGATTATTTTAGTAGTTGTTCGATGATCACTATTATGTTTCATTTCGATGAATATTTTATTAAAATTCCATAGATTCCATCAAGTAATTCAATTTCCGTGTTCCACGCATACACATTCATTTATTTAATTGAACACCATTTGTTTCTTTTCAATAGAGCTAACTACTGGTCTCGTTTTTATCCATATCCATTTGATATTCGGTACCTTCCTCTAAGACAAATCAATGGGATTACCATGCCTCTATCTTTGCCTATGGCAGAGACATTAGGAGCGTCCCAACTGAACGATGCTAATGCCTCCACTCACCATCCTCCACGAGGGATGAGAGGGCAGCCCCATCGTCGCGTTGCGGCAATCTGGTCGCCGCGCGGAGTCTGCGAGAGATTCTGAGTCGAGGGAGATAATTATACCTTCTGGTAATTCGAGTCGAGGTGCGAACCATCACTAATTACAGTCCCACTAATTGATTTTATCCTAAAGTTGCGCACCCCCGCGAGGATGCCACATGTCGGAATTTTAGAGAAAAAATAGACCTGAAAACGTTTTCAAAAGGCTATTTTTCGTAACAAAGGTTACAATTGTCGCTTCTTCGAGGCGTTTTCATTGAAAGTGTATAAGAGGCCTACCACTGGGGGATGTTAGGGTGAAACTAGAACGAGTTCTCTCTTAACTATCAAGAGTTATCATTACAATCTGGTGTGGTTAAACTCGCGTTTGACGCGAATTTAACGCCTGTTAACTCGCGTTTAACACCCCAATTACTACCACCCCTGACACGAACACCCCGCGTGCCGGGTTGTCAATGCGCCGAAGACCGATCTCGTTTCATAGAAACCAATGCATTCCTCTTATTTATTTTATGTCTGAATTAAGAAAAATACTGTGCGTTCGAGTAATGATGGAGAACAGCTTTAAGATTGTAGAACTGTGCATATTATTGCGCATATTATTTGCGTTTGTTAACTGTCTTAAAACAGTTATACGTAATTAGCCTAGACCCATTTTCAAGGAAAGCCGTTTCCAAAGGAATTATACGACGCACTCTTGATGCTGGAGTCGGGTGTCAACATCACCCTAGGTTTAATCACCCGTTTGCGGTACATAGATCCGGTTAGTTGCTGAAGGCTCCACATCAGGGGGGTGCGAAATAAAAATTTTGAATTTCTAAAATCGGAAGTCGGAAATCGAAACAAGGTTCAATTTTTCGGAAATCGGAAAGCGGAATTCCGAAGCCGAAAAATTGCGGAAACCGGAATGTGACATTGGAATAAAGTATACTTGCCTCTGGCATCGAAAAATATGTCCTTCACCCTCGGGTTAGAAAGCATTGCCATTCCATCCTGGACCCTAGACCATTTCGAATCAAATTTCTGATCCCATGGGAATCCCATCAGGGATGTGCGTAATTGCGACTAGAGACTAAGAGCTTTAACGACTACCGGGGTTTTTTCGGTGCTACTTCGAACGACCAACGACTAAAGCAATGAAAGATTTCCGTAAGCAATTCAGAGATTCCTAATAAGAATAATACTTACTAGTATCGCTCCCCAGTGGAGGGATCACACCAACTTTGACCCATATTTCGGTTGTTCGGGACATATACATGCAGGAGGGATCGTCCTGATACTTTTAGTTCGCTAATTAAAGTTGGCACAAACTCGGTGTCATGTGTTAAAAATACATGCACCGAGTTTGCGCTAACCTACAACTGGGAACGAAAAGTACGTATCAGTGCGATCCGTGCAAACTGTACACACGTATGTCGTGCAAGATTCTCATAACCTACAGCCATTACTTTTTTTCTAACAAAATGGCTTCTAAAGCCTTGGATATCAATATTATGGCACAAACACAACGTCACGCAGCTAGCGCGGCGTCGCTTTGGAGCTTAACAAAAGCGCTTCACCCCTGAAATAGTGATCTTTAGACCTTGTCTCGAAGAGCCCTCAAAAATTTCGATGGTCCCTGAGAATTTGTACAGCTGGAACAGTTCCATAGGACCATTCTGTGAACATTCTACAGATTTAAATGTTTATTTCCCAAAAGAAGCTCAAAATCTGCAAAAGTTCGTCGAGAAATAGTGTCTTAGAAAAAAACTCGCAAAACTTCCTTCTTTAACTTCTGCTCTCTGGTTAGCTTTCAGTGCATAGCACCTTCTTCAGACCTGGTTTGTCGCTGTTGTGACTGAGAGCCGCAACCACTAACAAACCAGGGATTATTAGTCAGTCGTATTCAAGAACTCAAAAAAGTTTGTTCAGAAATATATCTTGTGTAAGCCGTTCATAGCTATATGCAGGGAACGTTCCACAATATTTGAAATTAGATATTTCGAATCAGTCGTTCGACTGGATAACTTATGCGGAGACGACTGTTAGTAGTTCAAGATGTGCACGAAACGCATCAGTTTTCATGTGGCGCCATTTCCTTGCAAAAAGTCCCGTCACCTCTGAGAGTTTTAGACGGGAAATAGCCGCGAAATACCCGACAAATAGCCCACCAGGCTCCGCAGTGGTTCCTAGTGGGCTATTTCTTGGTGATTTTGCGGTTATTTCACGGCTTTTCCCGGAACGGACAAGAAATAGCCGAGGAATAACCGAGAACTAACGAGATGTAACCAAAAGTACCCAAGAAGCAGCTATTGTCGGCTCGCCGAGCCGCCATCCAGGGCGGCCAGCGGTTGGGCGGGGCCTCCAGAGGCCAAGCGAGGTTCGAGTGCCTCAATTTCGGGTAATTGAGCCGACGGAGGTGTTGAAATCTGAAACATGACTCTGAAACGTGTCGTATCCGGAGAGCATTATTTCTTGGCTGTTTCGCGGCTATTTCTCGGCTATTTTGCGGCAAATTCGCGGCGAGCAGTATATGTCGGCGTTTTCGCGGCTATTACGCGGCAAGCAGGCATTTTGCGGCTGTTTTTTGATCAAAACTCTTAGAGGCAGCAAGCACAGTTCAGCCGCGAAGCCAATCGGTAACCGTATTCAATCGCCCCGACGTGACGGGTATGGTTTCCGTTTTCATTTCAGTCTGACGCATGGAGCAGGCGGCCTGCCGTGCGGGTTTGGCGGCCTCACTGAAGAATGGGGTTTCGATTCACGAAGGGTGATCTACCGCTGCAGCCCCGTCCAACCATTAGACTAAAATGACTGCGCGAACTCTACAACGATTTGAGGTGTCTACAGGTCGCCTTCACTGCATCCGGTGAAACGAAGCATAAACTACATAAGACGTCTTGCGAAGTCACCATTGAATTATATAATGTCGAGAACTGCCTGCAGGTCACAATAATCATCTATCAAAAAGGGGTCTTCCAAGCGAAAGAGGTTTGGTTCGCGTCAGAAACGTTCCAACAAAAAGTGAACAATAGGCAAGTAGAATGGGGAGAGTCAACAAAAAGTGAACAATACCCTCTGAGACTGATTTTCTTGGCCTATACTTCTTAACAGCGAAAACAAATCGTTGCGGTGTTCTACACGGAAGCACTTTGTGGTTCCAAAAATAGTCCTGACTACGCGAGAACCGTTAAAAGGTATGTGCATGCAAACCTTATACTTACCATCAGAATAGAAGATGATGTCGTAAAGACCTATACAGACGGTTAGGTCTAGCTGTAAGGAAAAGCGAAACTTTAGAATAGAATTACAGCATTGAGCAAGAGTATTCCCGTAAAATTTCGTGTAACGAATAGAAGCCCTTTTTCCGGAAGACACTTAACTCTTCCTCGTAAAATACCACAACGGTTTGTTTTCGCTGTTAAAAAGTATAGGCCAAGAAAATCAGTCTCAGAGGGTATTTTTCACTTTTTGTTGACTCTCCCCATTCTACTTGCCTATTGTTCACTTTTTGTTGGAACGTTTCTGACGCGAACCAAACCTCTTTCGCTTGGAAGACCCCTTTTTGATAGAATTGTTCACTTTTTCTTGATATTACGAAGTAATATCTCTGAAAACCTTCAATATTTTCCAAATAGCATGGATTGATATGACAATCAGTAAGTAATTGACTTGTTGCGCGCGCTACAAATGACGCGCGACTCTCTTTCGTCGACGTCCTGATGACGTCATCACATGCCCCATGCACTTTGATGACGTTATCAAAAAGTAACAAACTTTTTAGTCACTTCCCCTGTTCCTACCCTACGAAAAAGTACAGCCTACAACGTGTTTTATCGATTTGATCTACCAACTGATAATATCACTTGATATGATAAGCAGTAAAAATAGGAATCAATGGCAAACAGTAAGTCACAGACTTGCTAGTCACTTCCCCTGTCCCTTCTCTACGAAAAAGTACGTGTTTTAGCGATTTGATCACCAACTGATAATATCACTTGATATGATAAGCAGTAAAAAATAGGAAAAGGTAAACAGTAAGTCACAGACTTGTTAGTAACTTCCCCTGTCCCTTCTCTACGAAAAAGTACATGTTTTAGCGATTTGACCTACCAACTGATAATATCACTTGTTATGATAAGCAGTAATAGGTGAAGTAGTTAATGTTAAACAGTAAGTAACAAACTTGTTAATCACTTTCCTTGTCCCTTCCCATCGAGAAGTACAGCCTACAACGTGCTCTAGCGATTTGATCTACCAACTGATAAAATCACTTTATATGATAAGCAGTAATAAGGGGTGCGTAACGCACGAGGAAGCACGAACACGAAGCACGAAGGACGAAGGACGAAGGACGAAGGACGAAGGACGAAGGACGAAGGACGAAGGACGAAGGACGAAGGACGAAGGACGAAGGACGAAGGACGAAGGACGAAGGACGAAGGACGAAGGACGAAGGACGAAGGACGAAGGACGAAGGACGAAGGACGAAGGACGAAGGACGAAGGACGAAGGACGAAGCAGTAACAGGCGCACAACAAGAATTTTTGATAAGGATTCGCCGATCTAACTTTGTTAGTTTTAAACCGATTTGGCTCAAATTTTGTCAGCATGTGCCTCCTGGACTCTCTCACCTATATCCCGATGGAAATCTCTGGAGAATTTGTTTAACAGGTTTTATTAACTACTTTACAGAATTCTAAGTGATCCCAAGTCCCGGGCAAAACCAAACTTCTCCAGCCGCTTCGCGGCTGGAGCGATTCAGTTAATCGTACGTTATCTAAAGAAATAAATCTAAGAAATCCTGGAATTTTTTAACCTTTGCAGTGCTTATTGCGAAAGTCTAGATTTCTAGCGGCTAAGGATCAACGACTAGTGAGGGCTTCAGCTGGTTGAACGACTAAGGACCAACTAATTCTAAAATTTCAATCACCCCGGATCCCATAAAAATTGAGTTGCGTCAAAGGCAGTGTTCACGATGAAAAAGCTTTTGAGCGGCAACGTAAGGGTCCCTCTTAGTAGAATAAGGATACATGTACGATGAAAATGGCTAGGAAGTGGGCGAAAATTCCGTGGACCAGCAGATCCATTGAATCACCACGCCCACGCCATATAACAGTTGTCCACCTTTCGTTTCACCAGAATAACAGTTGCCGGATTTCTGATCACTCTTTATTACATAAGATTCTAACATCCAAGCATATGCATTGAACAGTGTCACTATTGAAGGGTTTTCGCTACAAGAAAAAAAAAACAAAGTGAACTACTCAAAAATTTCGAAGCGCAAAACCATTTCCGACGTCTGGATTGTTCAAAGTCCGCACTGCCCCGGAACACACCGAACAGGCTAAATTAAATATTTCAGAGATTTATTTGGACGGTTTTTCTCTTCGATAATGAAGAGTTTCATGGGGGTTTCCCCTCATAATGTTCACTTCCTGGTTTTACCTGGTCAAAAACACAGAAGATTAGAATACGTTTTTATCGTGAACACTGCCTTCAGTAAGGCTCGAAAGAAGTTGAATGGTCTCAACTCGTCAACTTCTGTCAGTTTCTGCATATTAGGATTATTTCAGCATTTTGTTCCGATTTCCGCACCCATTTTTCGGAAATCGGAAAGCGGAACTCCGAGGCCTAAAAACCCGGGGAAATCAGATATTGGAAATCGGAAGTCGGAATTCCGCTCATTCCTGCTTCAGATAGAACTCGGCGAGCTGGCAGCGTCGCTTGTCGGTGTGCCTGCCGCGTTTGCTGTAAGTAGGCGGGGAGCGCGGTCTACATTGAAGTATAAAGCAGTATACAGCTACTTCGGGTTTTCTTTCAACCGCTTTTTCAAACTTGTTGTTGCAGTGGGCCCCGGAGCTTTCCGTTTCTGGTCAGAACTCTTAGGCTGTTCTGATCGTAAATTCTATTTTTAAGGGTATGGCGTGAGGCCAAACGAATACAACGCATGATTGGTGAAAAGGGCCCCCTTCGTTCACCGGAGCCAAGCGATTACTGCCTTCGTTCGGAGAAGAAAATTGACAACCGGCGTCGACCGGCGACTGCCGTATCAATGACAAGGTTGTTGTTAGTATACTAGGTTTGCCTATTGGAGAACATGAGTAGTCAAAAGTCGTCAGACAGGGTTCTAGTGCTGCTGTTAGCCAGCTTTTCGCTGGCCTTCTTCTAGAAAAAGAACACGAAAATCGAGGTCGTTCCCATCTTGAAGTAAGTTATCGGAATTGCATGAAATTGAACCTCCCCGTTTCGTGTTTATCTGAGAGTTTGTGCTGATGTGCACGATTTCCGCTCTGCATTAGCTGCTCTTCCTCCATCGGAGATGTTCAACGCAACATCCGTTCTTCACCACTTCTCTAGTAGCAGAATAAGAGATTTTATTGTCTATTACATCCCAGGAAAACAATTTGTTGGGTAGAATGTGTGATGAGTGCCCTCTTAGAACTTTCACCTAAGAGCATTGTTCAGGAAAATCTTCAATTCTGAGACTATAGGCAAAAACTAGTACTTGGTCCACGGGTAGAGTTGACATGACGGGAAAAGTGGGAAAAACGCTCCACAGATAGATAAAAGCTATTTACGAAGTGTGCAGGACCTCACAGAAAGTGTGCAGGGCCTCACAAAAAGTGTGTAGGTGCTCACAGGAAGTGTGCAGGACTTCACAGAAAGTGTGCAGGACCTCACAGAATGTGTGTAGGTGCTCACAGGAAGTGTGTAGGATTTCTCAGAAAGTGTGCAGATTATCAGAACAGGTGTGCAGGACTTCATGGTTAGCATTTTAAATCATAATTTTATCTTTCAGGCTTTATGAAGTTGCACAGGAATCAAAATTTGGAAATTTTGATCGCAACTTCAACGTTTTTTATAGGTCTGTTTTTATAAATTTGAATTCATTTTTTAAACTTTTAATCGGAAGTTTGTTTTCATCTCCCTCGAAACACACACAACTCAGTTAGAATTGAACAAATAGTCTTTCCCCAGCATGCAGCATGACCAGAGCCGGGTTAAATTGAGAAAGGTTTAGAAATCGTAGCTAAAAAGAAATTCCCTAAATCACTGACGCTTTCAAAATAATAATAAAAAATGAAATAAATATCGTCCGAAAAGTGGAAGATAAAGAAAAATACTTCCAATTTTTGAAAATATTTTGATATATAAAATGAGAGGAAAGAGGATGGAAAGGAAAGAACGGAAAACGAGAGATGAGGAAGGAGTGCTGGCCGAGGGAAAATAAAAAAGCTGCGCCATATCGATAGTTTTTCCCATGACGGCGCCAGCCCACGTGCTCGACACGCGCATTCCTGGACTCGACGCGGCTGCCCGCCGTCTAAAGAACGATTATACCTACACCCAGCGCCGCCTAGCTTACTATCTGTGACGCCTTTGCAAAACTGAAAGCATATGTACCCTAGGAAAACAGTATTGAAAGCTTTTAATAGGGTGTCGAAAAGTTAACAACCTGCTTTTCTTGAAAAGAAATGTTTCTATTCATTTCTCAAGTTTTTTTCCCGACAAATGATTTCAACCGAAGATTGGATCGGTGATTTTGTTGATTCAAACTTAGGTTTTACGAGCAGATTGTGTTTGTATTATGTTTTTTTAATCGTAAAAAAACTAAACTTTTCAGAGACAAAAAACGATTTCTGGAAAGGCGATTGATAAATGACTTAAAGACGGGGTTCTCAAAGACAAAACTCTAGGTTGACTCAAAGACAAAAAAAAGGTTCTTGTGCTGTTCTCGTGAGAAGGTAGAGCTGGCCATCACAAAAGTAAAAAAAAAAGTGGGAGAAAAAACGATTAGGAACAAATGTTTGCTTGGTGTCCACCCGCCCCAAATTATTGAGATTTCCATAAATGCCTGTTTTGCCGTTTACCATTTCGCTTCTAAAGTAATTGCTGGGCAATTAAAGAGACTACTCACTACTTCAGGAGCTAAATAAATCGCGTATTGACAAGCCTTCATGAAAATCTCGTTAGTTAGAGGTGCGTGTGGACACCAGTAATTAACAGTCCTAACTTGTTTTTGTGCGTTATTCCTAAAAAATATCTTTTGTTTTCACTCAATTTTACTTTTGTAATTACCATCCACCACTTTCATGAAGAGAGCTCAAAAATCGTTTTTATCGCCAACTCAGAGTTCAATAAAGGGAGAATATATCATAATGCCTCACATAAATATTTTTACAGCTAGATTCTGCCCCGTAGTGCAAAAACAGCGGTAGTAAACAATTTGCAAAAATGGTTCACAAATTCCAAACAAAATTTCATGAAAGTATTTCTGAGAAAACACTAGCTTCGGTGATAAATTTTGGTTACCAAATGTTTTTGCTAAGACCTGTCTCGGTTTTGTTTGAGAAAATCCCTAAAGATTATTGTTCTTTTAGAATTGGGATTCCCATGGTTCTTCGCCCCATGTTCTACATTCTCGAGAAGCTTCACCTAGACGCTGCTTTTGAGGTTAAGTTAAGACTGGGTTTTTGATGCAGACATTTTCCAGATTTCTGTTTGAGGGTGTAGGTCTGACGTTGTCACATCAGAAAAAATCGTGTTGAAACTTCAAGAAAAAAAAACGAAGTCAGAACAAAGGTTCAAGTACAGTGACTTTATACTACTAACCAGTGAGTAATTATAAACTAGGGTAAGATATAACACGATATTGAATCCCCCAGACTCCTTATTGTAAGGTGTGCTCTTGCACTTTACTTTCTGAAACGGCCCCATTGATAGCGCACTGCTGTTGGACAGGGCTGCTGATCGCCCATGTTGAATGACTTTGTTGACCCACAGCACATACGCTGCCCCGTTTATCCATGTCAAAAGTTGGCTGATACCCCCAACTTTGGAGGTGATAGATGGGACCTATAAACAGCCTGATACTAGGTTCGATGGACTCCTGTACTGTCGTAGCGGACAGGTGGGTGAGAGCCCGAAAATTTTGTTTGTACGTACAGTTGTACATGAGTATGACTGTATGTATCAAGGTTGTATAACTCATATCAATAACTAGCGGTTTTGGTATAAATTCTGGCAGAATACTGGAGATTTCTGGCAGATTACGAGAAAATTCTACCAAATTACGAGTAAATTACGAATCCTTTTGGGAGAAATTCCGCCAGAAAGGAGTGGTAAAGCACTCGATTTTTTAGGATTTCTGGTAGATTTTTTTTGCTGAGTATAGAAATTCCATATCTCGAATTTATGTCTTAAAGTCGAAGGAATCATCGGACAAAGTTCCCGTCGTTGCGCAGTTATGGCATGCAGGCACAACCCAATAATATCGGCTCGGTATACAGCTTCGGGGAACCAAACGGCTCCTATGCAAAAATATGATTAGCATAGAAACTGTTCGGCTCCTCGAAGCCGTATACCGATTTTCTGCTGAAATGCTTTCCCTTGTCGGAGGAGCTGTTTGTTACAAGACAAAGGAACCTTCCGAAGACCTGTTTTCTGAAAATCTCTTCTTTCTTTCGCTTGGATTCTAACTTATACTGTTTCGCATAATATACTCATCCAGTCTCGATTGACCTCGTTATTTACTGGTGACAACTCGTTCGTCCTACCGGACAACTAATCCAGGCCAGAAAATGATTTACTGGTGACAACTCGTTCGTCCTGCCGGGCAACTAATCCAGGCCAGAAAATGATTTCACTCAAATTTGGTTTCGCCCATTCTTCGGGATTTCGGTAATACATGATGTCCAACGCATTATTTTATGTCAGAAACTCTGCAATGAAAATCATCGTGAACTTTAAGCCGAATAGGACTGACCCTCTTTCCTTAAAATTTGTTATTATGATCTGGCCGCTGTACGTAGCAACAGTGCCAAATGGGGGGGGGGTGTGTATACAAGTCTGTTGGTACCTGCTCGTTGGTGCCCCTGCTTCTACTGAACCCAGCAGACGTTTGAGTGTACACAGGGAACGTTCGAGCGATATGGCGTGCACAACTATATCGCGAAAGTTTCCCGCACATTGCATAAAGGTGTCGCCGTCCGGCACACTAAGGCCTCTGGTCCATAACACCTTAGGATCCGTACCTAAGGAGTTCATGGAGTCTTTGGCCACAAGCCACAGTTTCGCCACCCTGAACTGTCGATCGCTGTCGAGTGATATCCAAAAAACTGCGCTATCCAGACTTCTGAGCTATTTCCATGCACCGTTTACTGCTTTGCATGAAACCCGCCTCAAGGATAGACCCGTCGTCAGCGTCGGAGATTCCACCATCTACTGCGGTAACGCTGACGATTAGAGAGTGGGAGGCTGTGCAATAGCTGTAAGGAAGGATTTCAATGGTATGGTCAAGGAGTTCGGCTCAACGTCGTGTCGGAATGCATTCGTACGACTGCGGGATCACAGAGGATTCAATCTGTGGATAGTGAGTGCTCATGCGCCCACTGAAACCGCCGAAGACAATTCAAAGGATGCGTTTTATGAGGAACTCAATACGTTGCTGGCCAGGATACCTTGTCAACATGCTGTTGTCGTGGGGATTGACGCAAATGCGAAGATGGGACTTGATCAGGAATCCGAAGTACTCGGTAAATGGTTCTACCCAAAGGAGCGAACATCGGACATTGGCTACCGCCTTGTCAACTTTTGTGAACGCAGTGGTCTGATTATTGCACCGACATTCAAGAGGAATCATCGCCGCCATCAGCTTACGTGGCAGGGACCAACCCAGCTATCTCCAGAAGAGCAGCGGAAGCGGAAGATGACAACTTTGAAACTACAGCTCGACTATGTTCTGACGAGGAATATTCCAGTATCGGACATTCGAAGATCTAGAGCTGTGTGGGATGTCGCATTCGATTCGGATCACCGTCCTGTTCTGTTGAACTTCACTGCGAGGATTCATAAGAGGAAGCGAGGGGCTCAGCTTCTCCAGAGGATTGATATGACAAGTCTCAGAGATGAAGAGTGCAGAAGGAATTTTCGACAACGCGTCTCTATTCACATCGGAGTACGGACTAAGAAGAAACTTTGCGACGTGGATTTTTTTGTCAGGTGCATCCAATACGCTTCGAAAGAGGCACTTACGGTTGTACAGCGTAAGAAGAAGAAGTTCGCCTACGTCTCAGAAGAAACAACATCCACCTACAACAGAGTATGTGCTCTCCAAACTGCAGGAGACTTCGTGGAGGAGAAGCGTCTGAGGAGGAAGTTGCGTCGGCAGCTTCAAAGTGACCGCGAACGAGAGTGGACGTGTAGAGCTAAGGAGTTCGAGAAGGCTTGGGAGGAGAAGAATCCGAGGAAAGCCTACACGTTGCTGCGACAGTATAGCGGGAAGATGAAGATATGTTCTCCTGCCTTGAACACTACCAATGGAGTTGCAGTTGGTCATGCGACGCTGCCAATGTGGAAGGATTATTTCAGTTCACTACTGAATCGTCCAGCGCCATCACAGTACCTGAGGTCCCGCATGTTCAGAGAGCACATTACGATGTCAGTGAGGAACCGCCGACTGAGTCTGAAGTTTTGGATTGTGTGCGGAAAATGAAGAATGGAAAGGCTGGTGGAGATGACAACATCACTGCTGAAATGCTAAAAGCTCTTCCTCCGTCTGGGATTCGTGAAATGACCAACACCATCCGTGCTATATCGATGAGCGGAAGGATACCCGTTTCGTTGAGACATGCGATCATCGTACCTCTTCACAAGAAGCTATCCGTCACGGATCCTAAGAACTACAGAGGAATCTCTCTACTTCGTGTCATGAACAAGGTTTTAGAACGTATCATTCTCGAGCGACTTATCAAACATCGTGAAAGAACGACCAGAGATGATCAGGCCGGTTTTCGACCTGAAAGATCGACCTTCGACCAAGTGTTCGTCATGAGAAGAGTAATTGAATCGTGGCAGCGGCATTCGAAGCCAATACAGCTTGCTTTTTTAGACTTTGAAGCCGCGTTCGACTTTCCTCATCGTGATCGATTGCTCAATGCTCTGGGAGCAGATGGAGTCCCGGAAAAGTATGTTCGGTTAATCGAGGACATGAACAAAGGAACAACAGCAGCAGTTCGTACACCTGTCGGATTTACGTCAGCTTTCGGAGTGAAAACAAGAGTAAGGCAAGGAGCCGTTGCAGGACCTTTTCTTTTCAACTTCGCCTTTGATGACATCATGCGTAGAGTTGCAGAACAGTTTCCTGCGGATGTGATCCTAACACCATCAGGACGCTCCCTTGTCGACCTGGAGTACGCCGACGACATTGTGTTATTCGCTGAAAACAACGCAAAACTGCAAAGGATTGTGAACCTCGTTTCGAAGTATGCCGCAGCCTACGAAATTCGTCTTCGTCCCGACAAATGCAAGCAGATGTGGGTCTCTCAGAGGCCTTCAACGGGAGTTTGTGTGGACGGACAACGCATCGAACTAGTGGACGATTTCTGTTATTTGGGCTGTTTGGTGAAGAACGATGGTAGTTATGCAGCGGATATTCGACGACGATGTGCGAAAGCTACGTCTGCATTTAATTCTCTAACCAAGTGTTTGTGGTCTACCACCATCGCGAAGGAAGTCAAGTTGCGCGTCTACCTATCCGCTATTCGCCCTATCATGATGTACGGATCGAAGACGTGGGCAGCACCGAAAACGCAGATGGAAAGGTTGGATTGCACGGAGAGGAACCTTTTTAGGGGTTTGCTTGGATATTTCTGGCCGCGTGTATGCCATAACGAAGACCTTTACAAGGAAATCGACGCAGTACATCAACGCTTGACACGAGGGAGGTGCCAGCATCTGCTAACGCCATCTCAAGCAGCAATGGAAAGTCGACTTCGACTGCTCGGGCATATACTAAGAAGAACGCAGAATCGTCTCGTACAACACACTTCGAGAATGCTTCCAAATCCTGTCTGGAAACGGCCACCTGGGCGTAGGCGAAAGTTTTGGACGGATGGGGTTAAAGAGGATTTGAAGTCACTCGGCATCGAAAGACAGTTCAGGCGCGATGTTTCGTTTCGCAGGAAATGAAATAGTGACAGCTGGATGGAATGTGTTCAAATTGTGGCTGAAGACCGTGAAAAATGGACACGGCTGACTACTAGGACGGCACAACTCGGTGAAGATGCGGAATGACCGCGTCAGGCGAAAGCCAACCGATTAAGTCAGTAAGTGAAGTCAGTGCCAAATGGGAAATATCAACTCATCAAAATAAGCTAGGAAATATCGAGCACCCATTTCTCCGCCCCCAAATCAGCACCCATTCGCTCCACCCACTTCAGTGCTTTCGGTGTCAAGAGGGACGAGACAAGTGATGGATTCTCTTCTATGTTCCTCCATTTTTTATCGGTCTCAACTTATATTGCGGTCTGCTCCAGTGCGATGACAGCCAATAAGAACTCGGACAAAGAGAAAACCTGACCGCGGGCAACTATGTGAAAAAAAAACTGACCGCGACAATGCGGGGGTGGAAGCGCGTTCCGACCGCGCTTAAGTGTTGACAGCGGTCGAACCGCGTTTAGGCGCGGTCAAACCGCGGTAAAAAACGACGGTCGGACCGCGTGCAACGCACACTCAGCGGTCGCGCGCGGCAGAGCGGCGCGGCATTTGGCCGGTTGCTTTACTATGTTGCTCAATGAGGGAAGAAAAGAAAATACGTATACATATGATGAACTTAATGCTTAAACAGTTATGCGCACTTTTCAGCAGGTCAGCCCGACAATTCATGCATTAATCCTTGCAAATGACAATTTTCATGATTCATTTGATTGTTTCTTTTTTTTTTTAGAAATTAACTTCGATACTGATATTATCACAAATAATATTTCTACTCATATTCATGTTATTATTATTATTATTATTATTATTATTATTATTATTATTATTATTATTATTATTATTAACACATCAATAATAACACTGTTATTAATAACGATAATAATAATAATAATAATAATAATAATAATAATAATAATAATAATAATAATAATAATAATAATAATTCTACATGTTCTTCTTTCTTCAAACCTCGGAATCGTTTAATGAGTCTGATATTTCTATGCCAACAAGGTTGATAGGTGGAATTTTTATTTTCGGCTTGACGTTTCGACCATCACGTCTTCATCATCATTATTATTATTATTATTATTATTATTATTATTATTATTATTATTATTATTATTATTATTATTATTATTATTATTATTATTATTATTAATTATTATTATTATTATTATTATTATTATTATTATTATTATTATTACTATTATTATTATTATTATTATTATTATTATTATTATTATTATTATTATTATTATTATTATTATTATTATTATTATTATTATTATTATTATTATTATTATTATTATTATTTTTATTATTATTATTATTATTATTATTTTTTTTATTATTATTATTGTTGTTATCATCATTATTATTATTACACCTATTATTTTTGTTGTATTGTTATTGCTGTTATTGCTGTTTTGATCTTTATTATTGTTACTGTAATTTCTACTACTAGTATTACTATGATTGTTATTGCTGTTATTGTTATAGCAGAATCAGATGTAGAATGCACCCGATGCGTACCCGTGATAGCCTCAATAGTGTCTCTTGTGTTGGTGGATATTTCCACTATTTCGATGAGTCATCGTTGGCTAAGGCAGTGCGCCAAGCTCAAGAGCGCGCGGCAACCGATTACGGTTTCAAAATGCGTTTGGCAATTGGTTCAGTTCGATATGAGCAGGAGCCGACGGGCGGCGGTAAATGCGGTTGGGACTCGCCGCTATGGAGGATCGTTGCTTTTCGAGTTAATTTTCTCATTTCTGAAACCCGTTTGGCTAATTTAGAATCATATTCAGAATTGCTTTTTTTCAGAAATTAACCGCGAAAGGAGGCCTCGGGAAATCGCTGAAGAGGAATTCCTGCGGTCCCTTCCAGCTCGAGGAGGAATCCGACGAAAATCAGGTGTGTTTTTCTCGAATTTCTTATCTGAGCTTATATTCCGGTCCTCATTGCCTTCTCTCACTTATGGTTTCGTGTCTTCTGTCAGCAAAGTTACCTATTATCACAGACACTTTTGTTTTTTCTATGGTCCCTGGACAGGATTTTTTCCTGTTTCGGAGATTCGGAAAATTTCGAGATTTCTTATCGTCATTTTCAGCGCTGAGATTCCCCCCAATGCGGGGAACCTCTGCGCGAATTTTTCATTTACCCAAAAACTTGGATTTTTTATTTGAATTCTGGAAATTTTAATAAAATCCCTTTTCTCGTAACGGAGTACTCAACGTCTTTAGCAAGCAGCGGCAGTGGTACCAGGGATGAGCGGAATAAAAATTCAGAATTCCGGAAATCGGAAAACGGAAATCGGAACAAAATTAAAATTTCGGAAATCGGAAATCGAAACAAAACTAAAATTTCGGAATTCGAAAACCGGAAATCGGAAGAAGTTTCAAAATTTCGCAAATCAGAAAGCGGAATTCCGAGGCTTTACTCGCTGCTGGCATCGAAAAATGTGTCCTTGAACCTCGGGTCTAACACCACCAAACCACCATTTCCCAGATACTTATCCATCCTTACCACCAAACCGTTATTAATCAGATTTATGATCACATGAGGATCACTCCAGGGATGTGCATAATTGCGACTTACGATTGACGACTTGAATGACCGACGGGCTTTTTTGGGGTTACGTCTAAAAGCTAACGACGAAAAATTTTTGAAAATTTCCTGTACTATCCGCAAATTCGTAAGAAAATCATTATTCACTATCATCGTTCCCCTATGGGGGGATCGCACCAACTTTGAAAAATATTTCGCCGTTGGTCGTTGCAGATACCTATATGCATGCTTAGGTGGCCCAGGATCTTATAACCTACTGTCAGTACCATTTGTAACTAAACGACTTCTAACGTCTTGGATATAAATATTATGGCGCCAAGATGAGGAATCGCTTTGGTGCTGAGCAGAAGCGTTATGCCCTCAAATGCTGAGATTTAGCCGTTTTAGCAGAAAACTCATAATTGTCCTGATGGCGATTCCCTGAAAATCTGTACTGCTGATAAAAAACCGGAACCCGTTCCCGAACCTGAACAAGTTTTTCAAACTACAAGCCGCAGAGCCAGCCTAAGAACATTCTACGCAGTCGTATTCAAGAGCTCAAAAAAAATACTTTTTCAGAAAAGTACCCTGGGAAGCCGTCCATAGCTATATGCGAACATGAGTTCTACAACATTCGAAAACAGAATTCGAATCAGTAATTCGATTGAAACAATTTTTTGCAGAGACGCCAATTGATAGTTACAGGTGTCTGAGGCACGCACCAGTTCTCGTGTGTGACGCGCCATGTCAATACAAAGGCCGGAATCATACTTCTAGCGACGAGCAAAGCAAAGCAGTTTTTACCATCAATATCGACCGAATGTCGATATGCACTGTCGCTGTCGATGGTCGCGGGGCGTATGACTCCGACCAAAGGGTTGCGTTCAGGGCTGGGCACGCTTCCCGGTTGACCTTAGAGGGGTGCATATTGAACGCTGCGGAGAGGGCAAAGGGGGGTGCCTAAACCGAACCCCCAGATAAAAACAAAGTGCCTGTTCAGCAGAATTTCAGGGAGAAAATAGTACACGCTTTTCTTTTGATTTGTCAACTCTTCTTCTCCGCTTTTCGAAAAAAAAACACTCACAGAATTCAAATTATTGATAGATATGCAGGTTGCGTTCGCAAAAATTAACAGTTGCTGTCGAGGTTTCTTTTTAATAACTCTATGAATTAAGTATTATCTATAATTTGTTTGATTACTTTGATGAAGAAATAAACACTACTCCGTTATCTAGTAGCAAGTAAGGATTGGTGTGATGTCATGTTTCTCTGGTGTACCGTTCATTTATTACACGGGTGGTAACCGATTCGAGGCGAAGATACAAAGAGAGCGCTCAGAAGCGCTATCGTTCACGTTCAAAAAAGAATCAGCGAACTGTTGTATTAGTACAGATTGAAATTACAGGTAGCACATTTAGTATCACGACTAGCCAACTAATTTTAGCTCATGAGAATGTGACTTATGAAGAGATCCGATTGTGAAAATTGAGGACTTTGCAAGGTCTTGTGAGAGAAGTTAATGATCGTGTCCTCCTCCTTGAGAAGTACCATGTCTCTCATCATGGTAAAAAAACTGCTATCAGTACCCTGCAGAGCACAAGTGCACTGAATAGGGCTTTGGAACTATAAAAACCCGAGTTGTAGCCATCTGGAGTGCCGAAATCCCTTGAAATTCGGCTCGCCGTGCGATCTGGTGCTTGTCCGCAGCAACACAGCGCACACTGGAGTGGACGCGCACACAATATTAATTTAAAAATGTAATTTATTACAGAACGGGAAAGAGAAAAGGGCTGAAACTGGAGTAAATGGAAGAAGGCAGAGGTACGATACTTTCAATGTAACCATTATAGAAACCTAATGTAAATAAACTAAGTTGGAGCGGGGTGAGTTTTTTGGATTCGACAACGTTGACTCAAATGAACCTAGTTGAATGAAAACAGCATTGAACATAAAAAGTAAGAGCATTAAAAGAAAGAGGAGAATCTGGCAAGCACCTTGGTTTCAACAAGTTTGATATATGATGTGATATAAGGACCTTAAACCTCGTCCCGGTTTTGTCCCGGCTTTGTCCCGGTTTTCGGGGTAAAACCGGGACGAGATTTAAGGTCCTTAAATCACATTAAAAATCAGTGCTATTGGAACTAAAATGTTTGCCAGATTCTCCTCTTTCTAACAATATCCTTTGCTCTCAGTTTAATGCTAGTCTTGATCAACAAGGTTCGTTTGAATGAACCTTGTCACGGCTAAATATTTACACCAGCTCTAACTTTGTTAATTTACATTAAATTTCTAAAATGGGTACATCCAGAATAGACTACCTTTACCATCCTCCACTTCCTTCAGTTTCAATCCTTTTCTCCTCCCCGTTCTGTAATAAAATACATTTTTTATTAACATTGTGTGCGCGTCCATTCCCGTGTGCGCTGTGTAGCTGCGTACAAACACCGTATCGCACGGAAAGCCGATTTTAAAGGGATTGCGGCATTTTAGGAGGGTAAAACTCGGGTTTTCTACTCCCTACGAATCACATGAATCCTAACATTGTTCCGTAATACAAAATAGTTCTGATTTCCACATCAGAACAATGAAACACAGATTAACTAATCTTTCATAGGTTTATGAGAACATTCGACAGCAAACATCAATTATTGCGATAGTAGTAGTTCTGTTGTTGGTAATTGTTCAATTGTTTTGTATTGAAAAATGTTTTATCTTTTGTCATAACTTACCGTCCTACTAACAAATCTTCCTCATGGGGTTGTTTTGAAGTTCAGAAATTACACTACCTTTTTTGTTGCCATTTTCGGAATATTCTCTATTCAGTATTTTTTTTATATTCTTGTTCATCAAAATCAGGAGGTCAAGATCATGGCTTTTTAACTATTCGGAAAACAGCCAATTTCGATTTCCCATAAGGGGGTGCCTAAAAATTACCGAGCTAAGGGGGGTGCATATTCAGATTCGCCAAGCCGGGACGTGTGCCCAGCCCTGGTTGCGTTGCAGCAATCACAGACCGGTCGCTAACCTTATCCTCAGACAAAAAGGAGTTCAACGCTTACGCCGATACGCCCATTTTCTCTTGAAACACGCGATAAGCATGGGCTTACCCTCCTGACACGAGAGCGTGCCTATCGCGATGAGAAAGGCGAGATAGTGCCCAACGCGTGCGAAAATCGCATTAAGAATTAGGCTCGACGCCAACCACGCCCATTTCAAAGGGAAAGCACTCTTGAAACATGCTTCAGATGTTGGCAATGCCGTTGGTTCAATGACCCAGTTTATTGTACTTGGCCCTCCCAGCCGCTGAAGGCTCCAGATGGCGCTCGGCGCACTGGCCGCACAGCGCGACGGGGAGCGGAGAGTTTGTGCTTCACGCTCAGTCAAGAAAATTCAGAGGGGCTCGTTGCCCGATTCCTTACGATTCGGCGGCTTCTGAAAAGCGGCTTGTTGCCCGGCTACAAAATAGCTACTCGATCGCGACAGTCACTACTGCGGGCGACAGAACTTTGAATTCTCGGCTCCACGGCCACTATCTCGCTGACGACGCAGGCGTTCTAGTTGAGCGTTTAGCGGCGTGTTGTTTGAGTCAGTCTATAACGGATCAAAGTGTCTACAGGTCGCCTGCACTGCATCTACATCCGTTGAAGCAAAACATTCACTACATAGAACGTTTTTTTTAGTATGCTCTGCCGGCAGGTCACGATCATCATTCGGTTGATCGCACGTAATCTGAAGCTAAAAAAAACTCCTCAATTTTCTCGATCCTTCTCGACAATCATTAACTCTCGCCAGGAGGACGAACCCCGAAAACGCACACCCCTGTATAGTGAGCTCCCATTGAGACCGTGAATTATGTGTATATCTAAGGTTCAAACTTTGTTCTCTATAGGATCCGCATATCAAGTTTTGGTAATCCACCCAGCTATTGACGCCTTCTTTCCATTTCACTCTGGATTGCTTTTTTCGGCTTTAGCGGTGCGTATTGTCAAAGTCTGGATTTCTAAGGAATACCGATTACGACTAGCGATTAACAAGGGTTTTGGCTCGTTGAACGACGAACGAATTACAAAGTTCTACTTGCGTATATCCCTGGAGCCCATAAAAATTGAGTTGCTCTAACATGTTTTGATAGAAGTTGGCAAGTCTCAACTCGTCAGATTCTGTCAGTGGATGCCGGGTAAGATTATTCCCGCATTTTGTTCCGATTTCCGCACCCATTTTTCGGAAATCGGTAAGCGGAATTCCGAGGCCTAAAAACCTCCGGAAATCGGAATTCGGAAATCGGAATGCGTAATTCCGCTCATCCCTGAGTGGAACGCTGCGGAAATGATAGGCGGGAGGGAGCGGTGGGGGGGGGGGGCGACGGGAAGTGAAGGCAAACATTCAATGCGGGAAGCGCGCTCTCCGGCTTCACCCGTCTTTCCTTCCTACACACGTTAGGATTATCTCGCGTCGCGCCTCAACGGAACCAGATCAATGAGTGATAGGCTGATACGCTCGCTGATTACTAGAAGCTCACTTTATCACATTGCGATGAACTATTTCCTCCCACGCACGACAACAACCCTCCCGCATCCCCGTCAGCATCCCACCGGGATGTTTGGAAGCACGCAACCCATGAATACTATAGGAATCAAATATTACTAATAAATGAAAATTGGGATACATAAAACTTTGCTGGAATTTACGGTGTGAACTCCACCGCGAAATGGAAATAATGTCTAAAGATCTTAATTAATGAAAGCTGTATTTCCAGCGTCAGAGCAAGGGAGACGAACTTTCGACCTAGGCATAACTTGATGCTCCTGATCTCTGCTCGCGATCTCATGGCCTTTATGAGATGATAATCATTTCGACGATCCCCATATCATTTTTTTTCATTCGAGTGTAGTATTATTCACATGAATGAATAAATCGGAAAGGAGTCTGTTTCTGCAACCACAACATGCTTCGCGGCCTTTAAATCCGGTAATTCTCAAGTTGGGTGGAGCTTGAGACGGATGGATTCCCTTTATGCTGTGATTAAAGACACAGTCCAACCTCAGAATCAAATTTTGGTTTCTCTGTCTATCTTTAAGAATATTTCACGCTGATCACAATGGTGTCTCCAGAGTCGCTCAGAACTCACTACGAACGGAGTTACGGCTCCTCAAAGTTTTCGATTTTGAACGGCTGGAAGTTCGCGGACGAGTTGTCTCGAGCCTGTATTTTATCGCTATTCGCAGCCATCGTTCTGAAGCAGGCTACAATATAGAGCCAGACCGAAAACAAATCGAAGAACATATGTTTTGAATAAAATCATTCGCGCGTTTCTTCCCTATTGAGGTCGGAAACCTGGCAGAGGGCGTTACCCATTTTTTCTTTCAAGGTAGCGTGGTGGACTTTTTCCTAGCTTTTCCTAGCTTATTTGAGCAAATTGAGATTTCGCGCTTGGCAGGGTTGCTAAAGGCGGCGACCGGACCATAATATCAAAAATTACCTCTGAGGTTGGACTGTGCCTTTAAGAACGCTACATCTCATCTTGCGGATAAGGGAGCACAGGCTATCCGGGGGCCGTCTTCAAGCTTTTCTACGCAGTATGCGTTTTAACCACTTAAGCTGGCCGATGAATAACTGCTGCCTGCGGGCTAGCCGCGGAAGCTGGAAGAATAGCAACGACAGGTTTCGAACTAACTGCGGAAAGCAATTGCGGAACGAACAGTGGCCTAATCTGGATTGGGTCTTTGCGTACCGACAGTGGATAAACTTAAATGATCAATCGCGGGTAATTTGCGGGCCAACCGCGAAATCTCGCGGTCCGACAGTGGCTAAATTCGGGCTTTCCGCGTGACTTTCCGGACAAACCGCGGTACCTTCGGACGAACAGCGGGGTGTTCTGGACTGACCACGGGAGCTAGCGCACCGACGGTGGTTATTATCAGACCAACCGCGGGAGCTCGCGGACTGACCGCGGGAGCTCGCGGACTGACCGCGGGAGCTCGTGGACTGACCGCGGGAGCTCGCGGACAGAGCGCGGGAGCTCGCGGACTGACCGCAGGAGCTCCCGGACTGACCGCGGGAGCTTGCGGACTGACTGCGAGCGGAAACCGGTTTGACCAACGCCCATCCCGGTGGCGGCCCGCTATTTGCGCGCGGTCAGGTTTTCACTTTGTTCGAGAAAAAAAAGGAAGCCCGAAAAAACTCGTCCACGAAAATCTGGGGACACCATTGTGATCAGCGCGAAATTCTCTGCAAACTGAGCAAGAGAACAACGATTTCGAGGTTGGACTGTTCCCTCAACATCACGTTTTCTCAGAGCCAGCGAGTGGAGATCGTCTGTAGCTAGACTCTGGTTCATTTCAAGTGAACTCCTGTTTTCGATTATCTTAGCGCGGAGCGGTGGCTTTTTTATCTTAGTCTCCTTATCACTAGTTTTATTTCACCGAGGCTCACCGCTAAGCTGCTGGTGATAATCGAAATCCACAGGTCACTGGGGGTTTGCCAGACTCTAGCGTTTGCATGAGCAGTAGGTTCCAACTTCGTATCGGGCTACCTCGGACAAATTTTGTCCGCCTCTAAAACGCGTTGTTTGAAAGAACCCTCTTGGTTTTCAATTTCCGAAAGAAATTCGAAACGTGTATTTATGGTAGCTATGGCCTTCAAATATCATGTCATGTGCCTTTCTCCTGTTAGAAACTTTGTTTCTGCGACTTTTCCAAAAACCTGCTTAAGCTTATTTTAAAAAATCTCTTGTTGTCTAAGCTAGAATAGAGAAAAGGAGTTTCGGTAGACTAAATCTGTTCACCATTTTTTCAATAGCTGTGAGCTTCGAGGTGTTTCGAACAATACCGGCCATAACTTCTGTCCCTAAGCGCGTCGGCGACGCGAAATCGCGTCGAAAACGCCTTTTCCGTTCGGAGTGGACTTTTTGAGAACCTGAAAAAACCATTCGATTCCTCTCGATGAGGAGATTGCGACTATATGTTCGAACTTGAGAAAAACTCAAGTCTTCACATAGTTATGGCCTATTTTCCCTAAAAGAAGTCAAAATTTTTGGAAGTGGTTATTTAACGAATCTGGAAACACCGTTCGCTTCCTCTCGTCGTCCTGATTCCAAAAATCTTCTTAAGTTTAGAAAAATGTTACTTTTTGACATAGTTATGGCATATTTCGCCCACCCAAAGAGTAGGAATGCTCCCTCAACGGCGAAACTTGAACATGAGCATCACTAGTATATTTGTGTCGTAATTCTGACTTCAAAACTATCTCTGTACCTGGAAAAGTGTGAGATTTGACTCTTAATCTTTCTTTGTTTTATATGAACTCGGTTTTGGCGATGGTCTCCCTTCAATTTCTCGGTTTTCCGCGCTCTCTACGCTATTGCTCTTCTCTCTCTGACGCACTCCTCGCTGCCTGTTCTGCCTCGCTCGAAGACAGTCCCCCAAAACCGAATAGAATTCGAGGAACGGAGACGGACTGGAGAGTCAGTGTTATGAAAGCCCGGTATCTGAAAGGCCAAAGGTTGAAATGGGAGAGGAGTAAACATCATGGGCGTTCTCTGAGATATTGCTATAGCGAGACGGAACGCTGGTCGGCGGAAAGCAGTTATCTGAAGAGGTGGTCCGTATTGAATCAGCCAGCAAGAGAGAATCGGAACAGGAGTTAGCGTTATGGGTGGTTTGTCCCTGGTTTACCTGGTTTACTAAATCCTATTCTCACCCTACGGTGAGTAATTCAGTGGCTATAGACCACCCAGCCAGCGCGCGCGGCCGCGGCGCGCGCAGCATTTATTCGTTTCCCACGCGAAGTGTGTGAATCATCATTGAGCAGTCTTCCGGGAATGCATACAAGCAAATCCATATAAAATTTCCAATCTCACCTTCTGCATGAATTGCGCTTTATCCGCGGACTTCACATGGTCATCCAGTGCTTTGCCCAGCTCGTCAGTTTGATCTTCGTAGATCATTTCTTCTAGTTTTCCCACAAACTTTAGCGGATTTTGTTATGTCTGTTGAAGTATTTTTTCTACCTTGGTACAATTGTGATTTTTGCTGATAAAACGTGGATTCATGACTTTACTGGTACTGAATGATGGCCGAAGAGTGCAGAAAGATGAGTCACACCCTTCTCCGGGAGACGAATAAATGCTGCGCGCGCCGCAGCCGCGCGCGCTGGCTGGGTGGTCTATAGCCGCGGAATCACTGACCGACAACAGAAAATTTTCAGAATGGCACTGTTGGATATTTCTTTTTAAATTGAGCTAACACGGAGGATTTTTCTCAACTAGGTGAAAATTCATTTTTCTCAATAAACGAGGATGCGATACTTTTCTTTTATGACATGATTTTACATCCGCATTCCCGGAAGAGTGCTCAATGATGAGTGGGAAACGAATCAATGCTGTGCGCGCCGCGACCGCGCGCTGGCTGGGTGGTCCATAGCCACTGAATTACTCACCGTAGTGTGAGAGTAGGATTTAGTAAACCAGGTAAACCAGGGACAAACCACCCATAACGCTAACTCCTGTTCCGATTCTCTCTTGATGCTGATTCAATACGGACCACCTCTTCAGATAACTGCTTTCCGCCGACCAGCGTTCCGTCTCGTTATAGCAATATCTCAGAGAACGCTCATGATGTTTACTCCTCTCCCATTTCAACCATTGGCCTTTCAGATACCGGGCTTTCATAACACTGACTCTCCAGTCCGTCTCCGTTCCTCGAATTCTATTCGGTATTGGGGGACTGTCTTCGAGCGAGGCAGTACAGGCAGCGAGGAGTGCGTCAGAGAGAGAAGAGCAATAGCGTAGAGAGCGCGGAAAACCGACAAATTGAAGGGAGACCATAGCCAAAACCGAGATCATATAAAACAAAGAAAGATTAAGAGTCAAATCTCACACTTTTACACGTACAGAGACAGCTTAGAAGTTAGAAGTACGACACAAATATACTGGTGATGCTCACGTTCAAGTTTCGCCGTTGATAGAGCATTCCTACTCTTTGGGTGGGCGAAATATGCCATAACTTTGTCAAGATGTAACATTTTTCTAAACATGATAATATTTTTGAAATCAGGACGACGAGAGGAAGCGAGCGGTGTTTCCAGATTCGTTAAATAACCACTTCCAAAAATTTTGACTTCTTTTAGGGAAAATAGGCCATAACTATGTGAAGACTTGAGTTTTTCTCAAGTTCGAACATATAATCGCAATCTCCTCATCGAGAGGAATCGAATGGTTTTTTCAGGTTCTCAAAAAGTCCACTCCGAACGGAAAAGGCGTTTTCGACGCGATTTCGCGTAGCCGACGCGCTTTGGGACAGAAGTTATGGCCGGTATTGTATGTTATTCGAGGCCTTTCGCTCTCAAAACTTTGAATGGCGGAATGGTTTATGTTCCTCTGAAAGACTGGAATTTCTATACGCCTTATTATTTATTTTACACACTTCATTGGCTAGAGGGTACCTTCAAGAATTAGCATTTTTATAGCTATGCGCTCGTTTCTCCTGCTCGAAATGTGCTAGACGCGTATTTGTTATGCGCATGGATTAAACACGGCATGCCTGGCTCTCTGGTAGAATCCATGTTCCTCAAGTGATTTATTTCTCGTAAAATTTGTCTTGTTCATCCAAATAAGAGAGTACGCATCTTCATGTAGTGCATGTACTAGCGCACAGCTTGACCGAGG
Source organism: Aplectana chamaeleonis (assembly GCA_029168955.1). NCBI lineage: Eukaryota > Metazoa > Nematoda > Chromadorea > Rhabditida > Cosmocercidae > Aplectana > Aplectana chamaeleonis. The sequence continues at coordinate 188,978 of JAPDOI010000985.1, read as the reverse complement.
TGAAATTCACTTTCAAGAAGCAAAAATTTTAGTTAGGTGATAGAACTTTGACTTCTTCCGTGCTACACATATTAATAATATTGCATATGTCGCACTTTATACTTCTTACATTTTTCCATCTGGTATTCCTCGATGTACTCTTCCTGTTCTCCTTTTCCTCTTTATTCAAGGTAAGGCCTTGATTAGACATGGTTGGCGCCGAGACTCTGGGTAGACCCTGCACCGATTAGAAGCCTTCAAGGCAGGATTGGCCTACCTTTGGGGCAAGTTCCATCAGAGTATAGACCTCATTGTTGCGTATCCATTAAATTATAAATCCGTGAAAATGGTTCTGTGGGTCGAGGTGGTTGGGTCCTGGGTCGATCATGTGGCACTAGGAACAAAAGCGACATTTTCAGACGGGTGGTGGCCATCGTGTATCAACACCCCTGAAGAGGCGGGAGAAACGGGGGAGGAGCGAGGTTCCTGGTTAGACGCGACAGCCGGGGGGCGGGGCTAGCCCGTGTTGCGTCCAATCAGGAACCTCGCTCCTCCCCCATTTCTCCAGCCTCTTCAGGGGTGTTGATACACGATGGCCACCACCCTTTTCAGACAATTCAAAAACGAACATTCCTGATTCCAACAGACCCATGCAATTAAACATGTGCATTAAAGTTTCTTATTCCTAGGGAACTCTGAGGAATAGAGAGATAAAAAGAACTAGCTTACTCAAGTTAGAGGCGGTGTTGACGACAGAGCTATTCTTTGAGTTTTCAGTCAAAAATACGATGGTGCGGCCGAAGAAAGCAGCGAAAACGGGCCAGAAATCGACAAAAACGGCCGCGAATGCAAGGGTTCGTTAGCCCAGCACTCCTGCTCAGCTCGCCCCGCTCCACGCTCTGACGAGCTCTTGGCGCCGCGGACATTTTCGATGGCCTGTTGCCGAGCAACTTCGCCAAGCCCAGCCTGATCGTTTCGCGCACATTACGGCATTAGCGCGCGCTTGCGTAAACTAGCACGGCGCGGCGCGTAAGCTCGTCCGCGCCCTGAACGTGGCCGTTGTTTAATCCTATTCTGAGCACTCCTCTTCGCTGTTTCCTCACTATCCGTTAACTCACGACCAAACAACGCCATTTTTGAGTCGAACTCGAATATGATATTCATCGTGAACACTGTCTTCTGAGACAGTGTTCATCATACATAATAAGCAGTATCCTAGTTTGATAGGCATGTCCGCGAAGTATGGGTCATTAGGTGGAGGTTTTCACAAATCCCGCAAGTATCGGAGGGAAACTGTTGCAAGAGACCTGTGAAATATTGAAATACGCCCGTTTTGTGTGTTTCGGGAGACTGCTGTCTTTGGGCAATCCAGACATGGGAAATGGCTTTGCGCTTCAAATTGCTTAGGCAAGTGACTCTGTGTTCTGTTTTTTTGTACCGAAATCTCTATAAAAAATTATATGGTCCAATGCACATGCTTGGATGCTAGAATCCTTCGTGATAAAGAGTATTCGAAAATTCGGCAACTGTTCCTCTGGTGAAACAAAAGATGGGCAACTGTTACATGACGTGGGTGGGGTGATCCGGCTTGTTGATCGAGTCCACAGCTCAAAATGTGTGGCTGCCTTCTCATCACTGCGGCGCCCCTTACACCGGGGATCCACGCCGCTGTGGGCTGTGGATTCGATCGACAAGCCGGGTGATCCAATGTGTAGGCTGGGCCACAGGATTTTCACCCACTTCCTTACTGTTTTTTGTCGTATTTCGTTTTCAATCTTCCTAGAAGTTTTCACTATTAAACTTGTTTTCGAGTTTTCAGCGTGAAGCACTAAGCTGGCAGATGCTGGAAGGGTTAGGGTTGAAGAAGGCAGCGAAAACGGCTAGAAATCGATAAAAACGGTTGCGAAGTGAAGATTTTGTAAGCCCGCCCCACTCCTGGTCCTGATGAGCTTGAGGTGTCGCGGACGTTTTTGATGGCAAATTGCCAAGCCACTCCGCCAAGCGCAGCCTCATCGACTCGCGCACATTTTGTCATAAGGGCGTGCTTGCAGAAACTAGCAGGCCGCCTAAGCTCGTCCGCGCCCTGAACCTGTACGTACATCAGAAACCGTTATATAGGCTCATTTTGAGCTTTTTTCTCCGTTGTTTCTTATGTATTGAGTACGACACAATTATAAGCTGATATTTTTGAGTCGAAATCGAATGTGGTATTCATCGTGAACACTGCCTTTAGGTGCCTACCTAATCAGTGCCCACGAGGCCGCTCTCCTCTGAATCTTGCGAGATGACCAATCAGTGTGAGGAAATGTTCTTGATTGGGTTGACGGTGGGAGCGGTACATGCATGGCAAAGTTTGATTTGTAGTTAGAACGCGAACTTTTTTCTCAGCAAAAGTATAAAATGGGGTTCTGTCTTCATGGCTTGGGAAAGCAACACATGTACTTTAGTTGGCCCACAGTGGCTCTGGATCTCTCACTGTGTACTCAGTCGCGACTGTAAGCTTCAGTAGGGATCCGTCTTCTGTCGCGTGGGCTCAGACAAGCTTCAATAAATGTTGCAAAATAATTCGATAGTGATCAGGTTCTACAACTTATGCGAAAGAGTTCTATAACGAACAGTAGGAAATTGTTTGAAAACTCCTACATTCGGCCGAAAACTAGATGAGACTCTTCACTGTGCTCATCAAGCGTGCTTATCTCAAGCTCACCAGGAATTCATTGACATTAAAGGCACAGTCCAACCTCAGGTACGAAATCTGAGATTCCCACGTAATTGTGAAGTAGACTCGAGCTGAGCTCAACAGCGGCGAGATGAGCGACTGTTTCCGACCAGTAGCCCCGTTCTTCCCTTCATTCTCAGCCTCTCTCTTTATTCGGGTCGGCTCACATACATCGGTTGCAAATGATATAAGTTACGAGCCTTGGACAACTCGTCCACCATGCTTCCGTAGCTCAATTTTTGAGGGGCCATAAATCCGTTCCTAGGGGGTCTTGAACGATTCTAGAGACATAGTTGAAATCAGCGTGAGACCCTTTTCAAGATAGACAGAAAAAAAACAGAAATACCATTCTGAGGTTGGACTGTGCCTTTAATAACACAAGGCCAATGGAAACGGCACGTTGGGAGTTGTTTATTAACAAGTGAGACGCCGAAGTCTCTGAAAAAACTCGCCGCGAATCTCTCGCAAACCTGCCGAGTCGAAACCTATCAGGCGTAGCCTATCAGGACGACTCGGCAGGTTCAAGGCGCCGACTCGGCAGGTTCAAGGCGCCGACTCGGCAGGTTCCAGGCGCCGACTCGGCAGGTTCAAGGCGCCGACTCGGCAAGTTCAAAGCGCCGACTCGGCAGGTTCAAGGCGCCGACTCGACAGGTTCCAGGCGCCGACTCGGCAGGTTCCAGGCGCCGACTCGGCAGGTTCAAGGCGCCGACTCGGCAAGTTCAAAGCGCCGACTCGGCAGGTTCAAGGCGCCGACTCGACAGGTTCCAGGCGCCGACTCGGCAGGTTCAAGGCGCCGACTCGGCAGGTTCAAAGCGCCGACTCGGCAGGTTCAAGGCGCCGACTCGGCAAGTTCAAGGCGCCGACTCGGTAGATTCAAGGCGCCGACTCGGCAGGTTCAAGGCGCCGACTCGGCAAGTTCAAGGCGCCGACTCGGCAAGTTCAAGGCGCCGACTCGGAAAGTTCAAGGCGCCGACTCGGTAGGTTCAAGGCGCCGACTCGGCAGGTTTAAGGCGCCGACTCGGCAGGTTCCAGGCGCCGACTCGGCAAGTTCAAGGCGCCGACTCGGCAAGTTCAAGGCGCCGACTCGGCAGGTTCAAAGCGCCGACTCGGTAGGTTCAAGGCGCCGACTCGGCAGGTTCAAGGCGCCGACTCGGCAGGTTCCAGGCGCCGACTCGGCAAGTTCAAGGCGCCGACTCGGCAGGTTCAAGGCGTCGACTCGACTCGGCAGTTCAAGGCGCCGACTCGGCAAGTTCAAGGCGCCGACTCGGCAGGTTCAAAGCCCCGACTCGGTAGGTTCAAGGCGCCGACTCGGCAAGTTCAAGGCGCCGACTCGGCAGGTTCAAGGCGCCGACTCGGCAGGTTCCAGGCGCCGACTCGGCAGGTTCAAGGCGCCGACTCGGCAGGTTCAAGGCGTCGACTCGGCAAGTTCAAGGCGCCGACTCGGCAGGTTCCAGGCGCCGACTCGGCAGGTTCAAGGCGCCGACTCGGCAGGTTCAAGGCGCCGACTCGGTAGGTTCAAGGCGCCGACTCGACAGGTTCAAGGCGCCGACTCGGCAGGTTCTAGGCGCCGACTCGGCAGGTTCAAGGCGCCGACTCGGCAGGTTCAAAGCGCCGACTCGGTAGGTTCAAGGCGCCGACTCGGCAGGTTTAAGGCGCCGACTCGGCAGGTTCTAGGCGCCGACTCGGCAAGTTCAAGGCGCCGACTCGGCAGGTTCAAGGCGCCGACTCGGCAGGTTCCAGGCGCCGACTCGGCAGGTTCAGGGCGCCGACTCGGCAAGTTCAAGGCGCCGACTCGGTAGGTTCAAGGCGCCGACTCAGCAGGTTCAAGGCGCCGACTCGGCAGGTTCAAAGCGCCGACTCGGCAGGTTCAAGGCGCCGACTCGGCAGGTTCAAGGCGCCGACACGGCAGGTTCAAGGCGCCGACTGAATATTGCTTGTACTTAAAGCATGAATTTCATGCTTCCCCACTGTCAAACTTGTCAGCTGCAAAAACTTGGGAAGGGGGAAAAAGCCTCTCTATCGTTACTTCCACACCTCAAATATATAGGAGGCAATCCGGCTCCAAGGCACGTCAATGAATGTCAGGGGCGCTTATGTGAACTTGGTCTGACCAATCGTCTGTCCACCCAGCACAGAGGCGTGTCGTAGGCCGCGCAGGTTTGATCAGTCGTTCAACGTGCGCGTTCCCGGTACACTACCGGAACAGTTTTGTGGTATAGGTGACCCAATGGATGAAAATTGCGCTTCGCCGCATTGCTGTCGTAAAAATCTATCGGAAAACTATGTTCCACCAGGTTGTTCAATAAGTTTTGTCGTTCAACAAGAAAAACACAATTTTATGGTTCAAAATACACTTTATTATTCAGTATAATCTCCCTGAACGTTAATACACTTAAAAAAACAAAAAAAAATCCAAGTCTCATCCATAGTGATGAATCGACGCACAAAATCCACTTTATCCTTTTCAAGACGCTCCAAATATTGCTGAGAAAGTCGCATCCGAATGTGTTTTTGTTCCATTGTTAGCAAATGCGGCACCCATTGTTCACACAGCTTTCTAAAACCCAAAATTTCACTCAAAATATGGCTCACACTGCCTAATGAGATGTGTAGAGACTCTACTCAATCTCTCTCAGTCATTCGACGATAGTCCAAAACCATATCCTGTATTTTGGCTATGATTTCTGGTGTTGATGCGCTTTTTGGACGTCCTTCACGTGGATCGTCTTCAAGGCTTGTACGACCACGTTTGAATTCAGCAATCCATCTTTCTACTGTTCTAATTGTAGGTCAACAAACATTATAAATTTTTTACATTCGTTCGTGAGATTCTTTCGGTGCTACACCTTCCAAAAATAAGAATTTTACCAGTGTACGATGTTCAATTTTTCCATTGCTGTGACACGGCGACACTAAATGGCGTGTAAACAAAGAATGAATTGACAGATTGAAATGAAACTTCACATACTTCCGTATGAAGAGTGTACCAACAAAACAAAAAATTTGTGCTAGTAGCAACGCCCTCTCTTATCGAACGAGAAAACTTATTGAACAACCTGGTACGTTGAGGTATGTTCCTTAGATGGTGCAAAAACTATGAAAGCAGAATCTTTTTATCATCATTTATCATTATCATCATCAGCAGAACATCGTCTTCCCACAACATTTGTACCTTCATATATTTCACCCTATAGTTTCTGATTTCATCGTTTTTACACCTCCTAAGGAACATACGTCAGCGTAAAAAAAGCTTTCCAATAGATTTCACCACAACAAGGCCATTGTTGTACTCTGCCACAGCCCTGTCCCGGTCGCAGACCTGAGCGACGTCGCAGTCTCTGAAGGCCAGTTGTGCTTTGCCATACATCAATCCTGCGACGCGACCGGCGCATGCAAAATGTTTCTGCGACAGCACTTTTCATGTTGAAAGTGTGGATCCCGACACGATTCGTAGATGAGCGAGCCTGTCGCTGTCGCAGACTGGAGGTATAACATTGGCCCAATGCGGGAAAGCGCAATTTTGAAGGTCGCCGTCATTTATGATGTGTCGTCTGCAGTGGTGCAAGCAAAACACCGTAATTGACGCCCAATGTCAAGCGTAAATTTAGCCGCTTGTCGAGACGCTGAAGTGAGAAAATTACATGATCGAGCACAGAGAAAGATAAAAGAGAAAACAAGCACCTTTGCAGGAAAAAATGGTGAAGTGAGGCATATATTATAGGATTTCAACTGGTGAAGTGAAGTGGTCATCATCAATGTTATCAGGATTTCACGAAACATGTAAAACCACTATTGACGATTTGGCCTCATTAGGATCTGGAATAATAACCCAGTTCGTATGAGGTTGCGGCAGATACGCGGCAGGTTTGCGGCAGGTTCGCGGCTGAGAGTAACATCGCGGTAGGTTGGCGGCAGACACGCGGCAGGCTCGCACTAGCTCCAGAGTTAATACTAAAAGAACATCGCGGTGCCGAGATGTTCGCGGCAGGTTCGAGGTTCGCGGTAGGTTTTCGGCAGATTCGCGTCAGGCACGAGGTTCGCGGTAGGTTCACGGCTCGTTCGCGGCGAGTTTTCTCAGAGGTAGTTCAGAAATATTATCAAATATTCTTTTTTGTGGCATTTTTTATTCACAGTTCAAAGAAAATATGTATCTGAATAGTTTTGCTTAGTGAGACCATTGAGACCTCCGCTATATAGCGGTTGCCTTACGCACAAACGTAGTAAGCATAAACATAAACTTGAGTACAGTTTGGATTCAAAATCTATGAGTAGTGTTCTTTTCACAACATGAAATTTGTTAGATAGAAAGAGGCACCTTTATATCAGCCCTCGTTGTGGTTCGGAAGGTTGAGTCGACGTCCTGAGCTGTTTTAATCCTTCCATAACAGGGCTTTTTCCTTACCGCTTCTAGCAGCTGGATACTGCGGGATGGCGGGACATTTTTCAAACAGCCTTAGTGAATTGCTAGTCCTCCTCCTGTGAAATGTAAGGATGACTCTTCTGTGAGTTATCAGCGCAGTCTTGTTTCATACATATGTATGTTCAAACGGCTCAAACAGTTCAAACGGTTCGAAAAGTGTGCAGGATAGGTACTTCAGATCTCTTTATTTTTCCTTCATCCTCATAAGAAATTAAATCTTCATCCTCATGAGAAATTGAGTCTGAGAAGTTCAACAGACCTATCTCATAGTAACATCGCCGCGCGATGCGATGGCATGATAACCATGACTATCGATTGAAACCAAGCCGCACGTCGATCAGCATGACCGGGATCATACTTCCCGTGACCAGCGATAACGACAGTGCGCACCAGGCATATCGGTTTTTGGTCGATATGGATGGTAAACATTGCGTCGCAACGCTCGTCGCTGGAGGTATGATCGCGGCCTATTCGAAGCAATCCAGCGCGGCGATCGGCGCCTTGGGTGTCAATTAAAGGCAGTGTTCACGATAAAAAATGTGTTTCAGTTTCCATTTGGAATCGGTAGTGGAGGGGCACGCTGTAACGTTGACGTTGAAACAACGCATGAAAACAAGCTAGGAAACGCTCCAAAAGAGCCCGAAGTTGCCACTTCGAGCGCAGAAAACAAACCCAAAAGCGCAACACACGCTCACCGACCTGAAGAAATGAATGCTCGAGATCGTGAGATGAGCGATGATTTCCAATCATTAGCCCCGTTCTTCCCTTCAATCTTAATTTCTTCTCTCTTTACTCAGGTCAGCTCGCATACATCGGCTGCGAAAGATAGAAGTTACAGGCCTCGGACAACTCGTCCACCATGTTTCCTAAGCTCAATTTTTGAGGGACAATAACTCCGTTCCCAGAAGTTCTTGTTGGATTTCAGAGACATCATTAGAATCAGCATGGGGCGGTTGTCAAGATAGGCGGGGGAACAGAAAAATGAGTTTTATCCAGAACACTGCCTTTAAGAATTCTGTTTTCTCAATTTTGATTATCAGCAGAGGTGAACGATGTTTTTTGTCGAAATCTCCTCTACACCATTCATTTCCCATCAACGCCGGTGATTATCTGAATCGAGAGCTCTTCGGGAATCCCCACAGGTTACTTTCAGTTCATCAGTTTTGATTTTGGCAAAGCTGTGAGACAGCGTTTCAGCAAGGCATGCTATATACTGCTTTGCGAAATAAAAGGAAGTGTCAGATTGGCAAAAGAGTCATTTAATGGCAGCGTTCACGATGATAATCCTAGGTGACTTTCTACAATGAAGTGAATGACGACTAGGATCCTAGGCACCCAGTGCCGAAAGAACGGTAGAAAACGAGCCAGGAATCGCAAAATTACGGCTACAAACAAACGTTTTGGAGTTCAAGAATTGCCCCGTGCCCCATTTCATTTTCGCCCCCTGTTAACGAATGAACACTCAGATAACAGGAAATGATCGAGTCAAGGAAGCACTGATGAGTAAGCTGATCGCTTGATTGCACTGATAGGCATCAACCTTAATAGCGGTCAATTCCTCCACTCTAAAAAATTAACGTAGACAAGGGAGGAACTATTTTGGCTTGAAAACGCGACTTTCGCGTCCTTTTTAAGCATGCCTTGCAATATAGGGCCATAGAGCTTCAGTAAACCGTGGAGATATTGGAAGAAATTTGTCGTGATCCCTGCCTTTGATGCTTATTGACTTGTCTTGTAAAAATTGTTTTACACAATTCTCAAGACCCACTTCAACCTCCCATTGCTGCATATGAGCATTGCGAAAAAATCTCGATTAGCATGTGCAGTCTGAAACTCTTTTTCAGCCCTCAAAGTCTCCGAAATCCAAGCCAAGGTCCTCATTAAAGAATGTCACATGCAAAGATCGTTTTTAAAATATGACAAGTTTTGTGCTTTCAATAATATTAGCGCGGTTATTGGAAAATTTTTTCAGCCCCGTATTCCTTATATAAAATATAAGGCTTCACAAACGATGAAATGAGCTGCTGGGAAAAAGACAGTTCATAAAGAAGAAAACACTTTGAGAGGTGCGGCGTACGATGTAGTGTAATAACTACTTCTTATGAATTTACTGCTTGCAGGCAATCTGCCGGAAAGTTTTTCTTTTCCGATTTTGAGGGCAGTGTTTACTAAGAAGTTGTCCTTTTTTTGCAGGAACGTAGGCTTTGGCCCCTCAAAGAAAAGTAAGAACGGAAGTACGGCAGAAAAACGGCCAGGTGAAAATCTCGTGAACAAGCCTACATGTTGGATCACCCCGTCCACTTCATAAAACTGTTGTCTACAGTTCGTTTTACCATGAGAACAGTTGCAGAGGTTCTGAATACTGATTATATCAAAGGTAGTGGTGAAATAATTTGGCAGAATTTTTCCGAACATCCTAGAAATTGCTTAAATGGTACACTTACATACCTTTCTCCAATGCTTCGAAAACGCCTATAACTTCGTTTAGAGGTGTCGGCAGCTAAATCCGATTTCAGATACGGAGATAGCGGGCCAGATTTATGTCGAAAGCACTCACCATATTTTGAACGGTGATGATTGCCATGAGGACTTCCCTACAAAACAAGGAAACCACTCCAGCGTAGTCCGGAGTGAATGAAGTCAACGGCCTTGAAAGGATGGCAATGCTACTATGGGGTAGCAAGATTTCTGGGTAGCCTTTACCCAACCTATGTTCATAAAACTTATTAAATTGAATTCTCTTTTGATCCCTACAAACTTCATCCAGGGTTGGTTGTGCTGATCATAATATTGGGTAGATGCATAAATATGGAACGTTTTTATTAACACGTTTTTCTCCAGTAAAAATTTGCGTTCCGTCCTCAATATTAATATAAAAGTGATCCTCCGTATTTATTTCAAAAATGCGTTTAGATAATCACACCCATACTCAGAAACTCGTGGCGCCCAACGGGTGGTTGACACGTCACCTTTGTCGCTTACCGGTCGCTGGGTGGTTTGAGTGCAAGGACGGATCGACTGTCTGTCGACCGTGATGTGTCCGATCGACTGTGTGTCGACCGAGGTCCACAGACAGTCGACCACCCATCGACCGGTAGCATGGGATGACGTCACTTCGTCGTTGTGGGCGTATTGACGTGCAAAACTTCTGACCCCCGGACCCGTTGCACCGCCAATCGTTCGGCGCCGAATTTTTCGTTTCGGTTGTCCTCCTGATTCTGAGGGATTAATTTCCCATTTCTTCCACGTCCGTTTTGGAATTTTTAAGTTTTCAATTCCTTTCTATATCCTGACTCGTTATTAAAACATGAAGTTTTTCTTTCTCTATTAATTTGGTGAAGAATTTCTCATTTTCGTTGATTTGTTGTTTGGAAGAAATTTCCAAATTCCCATCCCTTCCATGACCTTTTTGAATTTTTGGAGTTTCCGAATCTTGCCTTATACTGACTCGAATTCGAAACGGAAATCTTTTTTTTTTCATTTCTGGATTCGGAGTTTGAAATTTAATTTCGGTTGATTTTTTGATGGAAAATTTCCGATTTCCGATTTTTCGCACGTCCTCTTTGAATTTTGGAGTTTCCGATTCTTTCCATATCCCGACTCTATATCGAAACGGGAATTTTTTTCATTTATTGATTCGCCTTTCCAATCTTCACATTTTGGTTGATTTCTTGATAGTAAAGGGAAATTTCCGATTCCTTCCGCGTCCTTTTTGAAATTTTCAAGTTTTCGATTGCTTTCTATATCCTGACTCGTTATTAAAACCTGTACGTTTTTTTTTTCATTTCTTGATTCAGCGTTGAATTTCTCATTTTTGTTGATTTGTTGTTTTTGGAAGAATTTTCAGATGTCCGATTCTTTTTTATGCTCATTTAAAGTTTGGAGTTTCCCATTCTTTTCTTATACTGACTCAAAATCGCAACGGAAAGTTTTTTTCATTTCTTGATTCGTCTTTCCAATCATAACAGTTCGGTTGATTTCTTGCTCATGAAGAAGAATTTCCGATACCTTTCATCTCCTTTTTGAATTTCTTAGTTTCAGATTCTTTCCATATCCTGACTCGATATCGAAACAAGAACTTTTTTGTTTCTTGATTTGACGTCGAAATTCTAATTTTGGTTGATTTCTGGACCTTGAAATAAACTTTCCGATTTCTTCCATGTCCTCTCTGATTGCTGGGATTTTCTATTTCTTTCCACATCCTGACTCGATACGAAAGTAGAAAATTTTTCCTTTTTTTATTCGGCGTCAGATTCTTCTTTTTGGTTGATATCCTGAAGGGAAAAATCGATTTTTTTGTCCTTTTGCAATTCTGGAGTTTTTGTTTTATTGCGTGGAAAAATGAGTAGCTACATGGCTTTTGTTTCTGATGTTTCATTTTGCGTTGCATTCTCATTTTTCCTGGATGGTTTTGATTGCAAGTGAGACCCATTTGGAGAAACTACAGCAAGTAGAATGAACTGATTGAAAACTATTCAAAACATAAGAAATTACAAAAGCAGTGCATAAAAGATGAACAAAATTGACTAATAATAAGAAATATATCAAACAACACTTCTCTCATTGCCCACCACCACCCTTTCCAAATTTGTTACTAGCTGACTCAAAATTACCGCTTTGACCGCCTCTGCTCCAACCTTGCATGTTGTTTCAAGGACTGTTCATGAATCTACCGTCGTTTGCTGGTTCATCAACTACGTCCATTATGAAAGCGAATTTCTTGGAAAGCGTTCCCTCCTCGGAATCATTGGTAAGAGACTTCAGGTTACTCGGAGAGTTTGGCCAAAAAATAGCTCACCAGGCTCAGCACCGGCTCTCGGTTTGCTGTTTCTCGGTTATTTCATCGGGTGTGCAGGACCCGATGAGAGTGTGCAGTGTGAATGCAGAACCTTACAGCAAATTCCTGAATACATTCCCCTACTTCCTTACGCTCCGTATGAAGTGCCGCACACATTCCACGATTTCCGGCACACCAGGCACATCCCGATTTCCCTCACACACCCGCAGTCCCAGTGGGGCCCCGCAAACGATCTGCTCACTACCTTGGGGTCCCCCACACCTCCTGCGCACTCCCACTGCGATCCTGCGCCAATTCATCAACGCCTTGAGCCGTTTTCGCAACGACTTGCGTACTCTCCAGTAAAAGCAAGCGTAAGGAGCACGTGTCATCGTATGCGATCTCGCGTTGAAGGCATCGTACGCGTTGAGAACCACTCATCGTTTTTAGGTTTGAATGATTCTTGGGGCCCACTTAAGAGCGTAGGGAGAGTTTGTTGGGTAGAAACGCTTCATTGCTAAGATAAATGAGGTCGAATGTCTCAAATTCTGTCAAAAGAGGCCGGCCCTATGTCAGTCATCTGTCACAGTTTGCTGTTAGCCATCGTATAAGTATTTGATCAACAGTTGATACAGTACAAAAGAGGGGAAGTTGATGGATTATATTACACGATTACTTATTTATTTATTTGTTAACTGCACGCAAGGTGCTCTATGCCCATATGGCCCAAGCAGCAAAACGAATACACTGGGGTCGTATTCGCCAACAACCCGCCGAGGGAAGTCGAAGGGAAGCGGAAGGGATGATACCGCGCGCGGCAGAGGAGCAGATCAACCCATCTTACACCATGTAAGATAGAAATGCAAACTGTGTTTCGTATCGATATCACTGCGAAAAGATAAAGATTCCATCGCGAAGCGGCCATTCTTCAGCTATGCGATTCGAAAAATTTCGGCGGTCGCGAGGGTAGCCAAGAAAGGCGAGAGGTGGCCGTGGAGCGCGCGCTCTGTACTGAAATTTCAACTCATCTACCCTTCGACTCCCCGGCGGGTTGATGGCGAATACGACCCCTGGAAATGTGAATAAAAAAATGCAATGAAGATGATGATATCAAAGCTCAAAGAACTCTAAACATAACGAACCAACGAAATTCATTTGAAGCGAAGCTAGCTGAACCTGTCGCAAAACACTGGCACTGTGCGGTCGGTTCGCATCAACGTTCCATCTTCGACCTCTTCGTCTCAACTCTGATATCGTCTTTATTGTATTCTGACGTCAGCAGCTCGAGGATCAAGAAAAGGCGAGCACCTCTGTGGCGGGGTGTGACAACTATTTACTATTCGAATCATTAAGCCAACTCGAAAGGTCTACTTTTTTCATCTTTAGCGAGCGTTCGCTTGTTAGTGGATCAATAGTACCAAGAGAAATCGTGCCATCATCCCTGCGGCGGGGACATTTTGCCTAACTCGAAGCCGCCTCACTGTGTCTATATCGACTTGTAGTGCTGCTTGATATGGGATCTGTTGTGGCCTCTTCAACTATTCAGAATGGCCGTGGAAGACGTACGAGATCAACGAACGCCGCCCCTCCAATGCCCGATCTTGATCAGTCGATCGCCTTGTTGCTGGATGACAGCACGGTGCCGCCTCATCTACGTGTCGCGATCAAACACCTTCTCGAGATCAAGGATGAGTTTTCGATGGTATTGGCAAAAAACAGAGATTTATCTGAGGAGAACGATGTGATAAAGAGGGAGAACAGTGAGTTGCTGGTAGAGATTTGTAAATTGAAGTCCGAAGTTGATTCTCTCAAGTCGAAATTGTCATCTAACCACATTTCTCAGAATCCTTGTAATCATTCTTGTCTTCCTCCTTCCTATGAGGAGGTTGAGCACCGGAGATCGGTTGTGATTTCTGGTGTTGTTGAGAGCCATTCAAGTGTTTCATCAGATAGAGTTCTTCATGATTCTGGTAATATCCGTGAGACTTTTGACTTTTTGAAGATCGATTGCCGACCTTGTTCAATCTTTCGTATGGGCCATCCTCGGTACAATCGACCACGGTTACTAAAAGTTGTTATGCCCTCTTCGTATTATGCCAATGCTATTCTTGATCGTTGTCGCAAGTTGAAATTCTTTCCGGTGAGGGAATTTATATTAGGGCATCGTTCTTCAAACCGGAAGGGAGGAAAATTGATTTTCCAAGTCTGAATCGGAGTTTTACGTTGAGTAATTCTAATGCCGACCCACATGTTGGTTTTTCTCATGATGTTGATAACCCTACCTCCCATGTCGACCTTGATACCACTTCTGTTTATGTTCCTTCTCAGAGCCTTGCTGTACTTGAAAAGTGTTCGCAGCCATGCGACAATGGAATTGATGCTCTCAATTCGGGAAACTGTTAAGGCATCACCGGGATGGAGACTCCTCTATTATGTGCATTGCGGCTAATGTTCGTTCAATAGCGGAAAATGGAATCGCTTTATCTTTTCTGCTTCAAAAACTCGTCCCCGATATTGTTGCCCTCTCAGAAACTTGGCTAAGCCTAGAGCTTGACTGACTCCTATCATAGGTGGCTGGGGATCCCATTACAAGGTTCTCAGATGCGACCGTGGTGTCAAAAAAAGGTGGATGGGGTTGCACTGTTTGTGAACCGGAATTTTTCTCCTGTGTTAGTTTACAAAGAATCCATCTCCAATTCATACAAAATTCTAGTAGCTGATCTTATAATCAATTTTCAATCTATTCGGTTCACGGTTCTCTATAGAGCTCCCAGCTGCTGTGCAGAAATGACCTTTCAGATGAATAGGGCAATAGGTGATGCTGTTTCTTGTAACCAATCTTGCATTATCACTGGTGATTTCAATCTTCCTGACGTCGACTGGCAGAGTCCTCCTACTGCGAGAAGCTCTGTTTCCAAAGCTTTCATAGAGATGTGCGTCACAAATGAACTTTCACAGCATGTTAAAACGGCTACACTCGGCGAGAATACTCTCGACTTGATTTTGTGTAATCAAAAGGGGCTCATAGGAATTTTCGAGCTCATGTCTCCTATTGGCAACAGTGACCACTCTTCCATTTAATTCTCTCTAGATCTCTTGTCAAAAACAGAGCCTCTATCGTATAAAACGGACTTCAAACAGGCTGACATGGAAACCATTAAAATGCACCTGAAAGCTGTCGATTGGTATGGCTCTCTCAATTCAGTGGATACTGTAGATGCGAAGTATGAGTTATTCACTTCTGTGCTTCATCATTGCATCGATTTATACGTGCCTCTACGAAAAATTACCTCTAAGAGCTCTAGACTCCCACCCTATTTAGAATCGTTGAGCAACCTAAGGTCTCGTGCTTGGGCAGGAGCAAAATCTTCAGGTAATATGAACCAATTGACTCACTTCAAGAACCTGAATGAAAAGTCCAACAAGAAATTGAGGAAATTCAATGCACAGGTGGAAAAAAAGGTGATAGCGTCCGGGAATAAAACTGCATTCTACAGGTTGATGAAGTCAAGGTTACGTGAAAAACACCCTATAACTGTTTTGAAGTACGACGGAAGGGTTATAAGAGAGGATTCGGATAAGGCAGAACTATTAGCTGAAATTTTTCAAAGTTCATTCCCTTGTTCCACAGAAGATATTTCAATTCACGAAGGACTTTCTCCTCGGTTCCCTGTTATGGAAGATTCTGTATGGTTCGAGAAAAATGAAATGCTAGACCTACTTTCGAAATGGCCTCAGTCCCAATCACTCACGCCCGAGGAAGTCCCACTTTCTTTCCTAAAAACTATTGCCTACATTATTATTGGTCCTTTAGAGTATATTTTAACCTCAGTTTTATGGAGGCAAACGTCCCCCTAGATGGAAATGTTCCTATGTCACCCCTATTCCTAAAAAACCACCGTACACTGAGCCACTGAATTATAGGCCTGTTAGCTTAACATCGATTTTCGCTCGGCTTTCTGAGAAAAAAATGAAAAAACAAATTGTGGATCATCTCCAGAATTTTTCTATTATACCTTCCAATCAGCATGGGTTCCAGAAAGGGAAGTCAACTGTCACTGCTATGGTTGAAGTTTTAAATGACTTGACTAAGCACGTGGATGAAGGCAAGAGCGTGGATGTTGTATTTTTCGATTTTTCGAAAGCTTTCGATAGAGTCCCACATCAAAAATTGATGCTCAAGCTCGAAATGGTCGGAGTTCATCCTAGAATTATTGCGTGGCTCCGTTCATTCCTCTCTGATAGAACTTTTTCTGTTCGTATGAAGAACTCGTTTTCAAGCTCTAGGCCGGTTCATAATGGAGTTCCACAGGGTAGTGTACTCTCTCCAATACTATTCAATATATATATATATATATATATATATATATATATATATATATATATATATATATATATATATATATATATATATATATATATATATATATATATATATATATATATATATATATATATATATATATATATATATATTATACGTTCGAATTGTGCGACATAATTCGCGGCCACGATGTAGAGTTTTGTTCATTTGCAGACTACCTCAAAATTTACCGTGTTGCAGATAGCCAAGCAGATAACAGCGCGATTCAAGCAGCGATAAATTCTATTACTAAATGGTCTCAAGAGTGGGAGTTGCCTTTTTCTAAAGAGAAAACTAAAGTTTTGCACATAGGGACTCGAAATAGGAACCATGCGTACAATATTCAAGGTACCTCAATTGCATTAGCGGAAGAAGTAAGAGACCTCGGATTTCTGCTTACCAAAAATCTCAGTTTCGACAAACACTGTGACAACATCTCTATGAAAGCAAGAAGAATGATCAACAACCTTTTCAAAGCTCTTTCAACGCAAAATACCAGTGTTTTGATTCATGCGTATAAGTGCTATGTTAGGCCTATAATGGAATATGGTACACCAGTGTTTAGCCCATACAAGCGGAAAAGCATAGAAAAAATAGAAAGAGTGCAAAATGGTTTTACAAGAAAATTGATGATAAGATCGCTCGGGTTTCTTTATGAGCAAATACCTTCGAGTATACAAAGGACTAAAAACTTTGGGTTGCGAAGCCTTTCGATGAGAAGGAAAATGTTCGATCTTCTTTTGCTTCATAAAATTCTCCACGGCCAGTGTGATCTCCGATCTGCGAACCTCTTCACAGAGAGGGCTTCAGCTACTAGAGAGGGTACATTCAAGCTACAACTGAAAAGAGCCAGGCTAGACTGTAGGCGTTACTTCTTTATTAATAGAACAGTGCCATTGTTTGAAAGACTTTGCAGAACATCCGCAATTCCTTTTAGTCGCAACTTATTCAAAAAGCTCATTCTTAGTAGTTTCACATCCTGATGCTTCCCTATACTGTTCTCGCTGTCCATTTCAACTTCTCGTGTTTATGTGATCTCATTTGTTATTAGCTGGTTTCAATTGAGCTACTCTTACTCCTTTCACATAAGTTAATCCTATGTAATAAACATACATACATACCCCTACTATCGTAGGTTGAAATATATAGTGCGTGCTATTGAAATCCACGTAGAACGAAATCAATGCGAAGCTGACCAGACGCGGAACCGTTAACGTGAAGAATGACTTTTCTACACACATCGGTTAACCTTTACTTTTCCACAAATCACTTGAAAGAAGGATGAACTTCATTTGAACGTGAGATCGTTGATCAACACAGCGATCTTTAACAATCGACTCTTCCTTTCTCATAGGTCGATTGAGAGATTTTCGGTCCGAAAAAAAGGTTTTCAGTGATTTTTTTGCAGTCTTTTCAACGTAGCCCTTATATAGGGTGCTAGAGCTCTCATTGTATATGAAAAACTGAAAAACGAAATCCATTGTGAACGATGCCTTTAAATTGGATAGCTTTCGAAAAATTCCTACGGAGGACTTCTTCGGAACTTTTTCATCATTGACACATTGTCTCTATTTTGTCTGTCAGCTCGCGCTAAGTTGCAGTTTAACGCGATCTTACCGCAAGCCAATTCGCGGTTTCTAACCCATTTATTACCACCCTGAACTTAGAACATTTTTGCAAGGACTCTACCTAATGTAGCGCTCTTTAGCCTGCAACTGCGTATAAGAACTCTTGGGTACGTTGTCAGATACTGACAAACCATTCTAAATGTAGTTTTCGTGGCAGAAATCGGCACCCTTAGTTGCGTTACTGATATCTCTTAGACATCTATACCGAAACTGCGTAGTACCCCGCCCCGAATAATTGGTTGAAAGAATTTACATGCTAAAAACCGTCGTTGTGTTCCTATTCTACTTTCCAAAACGCTCAGCAATCTTTCGAAAATTTGGAAGCGGACCTCATAATCGTGTTTTACGCCCAAAATAACCCAGCCGGACAAAGTTTGGTGGAATTACACTGCTCGAATTTCAAACAGAGTTTTCCAATCGTAGGCTCTCCCTTGAAGCAAATGTTTCCTATGTTAAACCGTAGTATACTTCAATAATCTTGATTTCACTGAGTTCAAGTTCTTATTCTTGTGTAATGCAGAGTTAGCCTCCCTTTTTAGAGGCGCGAAATCGTGATCACACCTCCATGAGGCGTGCTCAGAAGTCCTATCACAATACATCGTTGAACGTTGTTTTTATTGCTTTTATTTTTGACGCTAGGTCCCGCTGAGTCTTGTTTGTCAGTAACTGAGATTATGATTGTCATCTATATCCCTGCAAAAAATATTCCACAGAATTATTTATTGATTGAGGCTGCAAAAGGGAGAAAAACCGAGCGTTTCCAAAAAGGACCTGCACAAAGACTTTGTAACATCGGCGCACTTGGGCTCAGCTCCATCAGCTGACTGCGAAGGTCTGATGAAGGCGCTACGTGCCGATACGTCACCAGAAAAAGGGAGTTTTTCTGAAGTTTTCAAACTTTCGAAGAGTTTTCGGTAAAGATAGTTTTCCCCCTTTTGCAGCTCAGTTCGAAAAATATGTTTGCTCACCATGAGGCTCAGGGACAAAAGCATTTTGCCAAGTGATATATTCTGTGCAACAAGCAGGTATGTAGCAATCCGGCAGCCCTATGCAATCACATGTATGGTGTCCATTTTCGATCTAGTGTGACGCATGGACCATGTGGCGGTCCGTGCGGGGTCGCCAGCCTAACTAGAGAATGGGGTTTCGATTCGTCCGTGGTGATCTCCCGTCGCAGCCCCGTCCATTCATCAGACTAGAATTATTGCGTGAACTCTATGTGTGAAAATAGAATGAGTCTACAATTTCCCGGACCTCCTTATGGGTGTTTTTGCAATCGACCTAGCTCATCCGGCAGACTTGCACAAGTTCAACCACAAAATCACAAGGCCAGCGCAAAACCAAACTAAAATTTTCCCGTTTATCGCTCCGCTTCGTGGCTGGATAGACATTCGATAAAAATTATTATCTGGTTCCTAGGTCGAACTCAGGCCCCCGTCATAGTCGGTGGATCTACTGAGTCCCACCGGGTCGATACGCACCGAATTCGTGGGAAATGGGTGCAAAAAAATCAACCTACTGAGTCCGACTGCGACCGTCTGATGCCCACCGCAACCCCCCCGCGGTCGATACTGATGGTTCTCATGCGTACAAGGGCGGGGCCAATGCACCGACTGAGCCCGACTGAGTCCCACCGAAATCATTCTCACGCCACCAGGTCGATATTGGTGTTTCTCACGTGATTTGGATGCATTTTTTCGACCGAATGCGACCTGCCGAGTCCCACCGTATCTCGACTCTCGTCGTCTGCCCTCTGCCCCACCTGCTGCTGATACGGAAATCAGATTCAGAAATGTTGAAAACAAGGAAATCAGCCACCAAGCACGTTCCGATTCACAGCTGAGGTGATAATCGTCACTATCAATTGCGTGTTTCGCAGAGGAGTTGGTTGGCGCTGGGGGCAACCGGACTCAGTGGGACTCAGCAGGTTTTTCCACCCCGGACTCATTTGGACTCAGTTGGACTCAGCAGGTTTTTCGACGAAGTCTGACCGGGGCCTCATTGCGGTCTTCTCTCAATTAAAGGCAGCCCTAGGGTCTATTCGTTCTCACCGCTCACTCCGAAGATAGCCCTCTCACTTACACTACTTTACTCTTCAGTTGGGGGGGGGGTGAGAAGAACATAATAAAAAAAGTAGCTGCAGTTACAGGATGATTTTTGTATGGTTACAAAGTTTCAAACTTTATCCTGTAGGCATATGGGCATCTCCATTCGTCTTCTATGGTCTGTTCATTCCGGTGAGCCTCCTCTAAAAACCGGTTTTTGGTTCGTGAAATGATTTTTGAAATAAGTGTTGGGCAGAAGCCTGAGGCGTCCTCAAGCTATACAAAGTAAGTTTCCACACAGTCGCTTTCTGTGATTCTTCTTGCTGCCCTCATGCGTGCGTAGAGAACTGCTCTAGTAGGGTTATTTTCAAGCAGAGGATGTCTACTTTAAAGTGCGTTATAGCTAACGCCTTCGGACCCTCTGCTAAAAGAAAGCAAGGGCACGTTGTCGAATTACACATGTGGGTTCTGTCAAACTCCGGGTTCCCAGATTTTCCTTATTTTTTTCGTTCCCTGAAGATATTCTGGTGGCAAACTTCGTAGTCAAATGCGGTTGAAGATTCTCCATCGAATTTCGTCCTTTTAACTTATTTGCAAGAAAATCGATAATTGATCTCAGCTTTTGGTTAGGGTTGGTAAAATGTGTACAGCGAAGAAAGTGTGACGAATACATCTATTTCGGAAGCCGTTCTAGTCCTTAGTTGGATTTCGGCATCTTGCTCTTGCATTCTTTTAATAGCAGGTTCAAGGGTTTAGCTATGATACGTTTTGGAGTAGACACACTCTGCGTTGAATTGATTCTATCGGATCAGTTCTTCACGGTCACATGCTGGAAACAGGAACATGTGCTGAAGCCGACTTAGCGACGAGTTCTAATGTGGAAAACAGGGACTCTCCAGGCTTTCGCGCATCATTCGTTCTAAAAACCACTTGTGCTGCGGAACACTGCGCATTTCGAGAGTAAGATTTTGTAGGAAGAACAGATTATACAAGGTGATTTTCGACGCGTTTGTGTAGAGACGGTAATATCGGAAAATTTTGCCACCATATTCGAAAAGCACCCAGTAGTTAACCATACTCGACCATAATTCTCAAATCAGTCTTTCCGCTATGGTACAAAACTGAAGTTGCTGAAGAACTTCTCCAAAATTTCATCGTCTTGACCACCCAAGGCTTCTCAAGAATCAATACATTTTACGATTAGACATAGTTAAAGAAGTAGCAGTTTTGATGAAGTGGGTTAGTCGACACAACAATCACCTGTAAAAGTTCTCCAAATTCCAGTCTCATTTTACTTTCACACCACAAATTGCCTGGACTGGAGTTCTGAGAAAGCGGCAACTTATTTCTGACGGTACGGTGTGTGCCATATGTCTCATTTGTTGTTATTTCGTTTTTGGAGACTATTCCACTATACTATTTCACGTCTGTTAAACTGTTGTCTAGTTTTTAAGTACTGTTAGCTGTTATTAAAGAACAACAAGCCTTATCCTTCTCTCGTTTCGATGTATGAGGTTTTTGAACGAAGATAAGGATAAAATTTCGTTTTTGCAAGTGTCTTACCAGCACTTCGACAAGGTCCGCCGCAACGCGGCGATTTTAAGGAGCCAGCGGCATTAATGTTCGGGGTCTACAGCTGCCCAACTACCGGGCGACAGATATCCATCTACCCGTGGATAGCTATCCTACAAACGGTAACCACGTATCCAACAGACGGTCGACACGTATCCAACTACCGGTGAACAGGTACCCATCTACCGGTCGACAGGCAACTCTAGGGGAGCAGTCCCGCCCCTTTTTAGCGGTCGTGGGGAAGCACGCTGTGAGGTGATTGCTTGTCGACCACCCGTTGGACGCCGCGAGTTTCTGAGTATTCGCCATAATATGCTCTACCACTACGAGAAATGATGAACCGCAGCCCAGTCATTTCGCGATCTCAACGAACTTTTTGGCGAAGGAACAGTTACTGATAGTGCAGTACGGAAGTGGATTGTTCGCTTTAAACCAGGTGACACTAATTTGGAAGGTGAAGAATGAATAGGTCGGCCATCGGATTTTGATGATCAAGCACTTTTGACAGCCTGGCAACGCGAATGCTGGCTGAAGACTTTAATGTCAATCAATCAACGATCGTTCGATGCCTGAAGAGGCTTCGAAAGGTATGGAAATTGGCTGGATGGGTGTCCCACGAGCTCTACGACAACAACAAAGCTGAACGCGTTCGAATTTCCACCGATTTACTGCAGCGAAACGAACAAACACCGTTTTTGAAAAATCTGGTGACTGGGCATGTGTAATGGCTTCTCTTCAAAAACGTGAGAAGAAAAAAGATCTGCATTTGCCAGGTGTTTCCCTTAGAGGATTGCCGAAAGACGTGAGCTGTAAGAAGGCTATATGGTGTGTGTGGTGGGACAAAAGCGGAATCATCGACTGGGAAATCATTTCAAGTGTTATTTATTAATGGTTTAACGGCGCAGATGAAAGGCAACTATGGAGAATACCTGACAGAATTGGCAAGCGGCAATTCAACATCAACAGCGACGTCTATCTGTCTCAGCTTGATCGCTTTAACGCTGCAATCGAGGCGAAAAGACCGCTTGCAAAAAAAAGCCACAACGTGTTCCATCACGATAACGCCCGTCCACATGTTGAGCGCTGTGTAATCCAATCCATCGCCAATAAGGGATGGGATCTGCTCCCACATCCGCTGTACTCACCGACAGAAGCACCAACGAAATAGCATGTCAATCGCTCTTTGAAAACTGGCAAACAAAGTCTACGACGACTTGGATGACTTGGTGGCTGATGTCAAAGCGTGAATTGCCTCCAAGAATCGTGACTTCTTCGCACGCCGAATGGACCGGCTGCCAAGCTAATGGGAAGCAGTTCTTGAAGTGGATGGTGACTGTGCTCTCGAAATATCATTTAAACATGTTCTGATTCAAAATTGTTATTGTTTCTGTTGAATAAAACTATTTTTCAAACAACGTTCCATAATTATGCATCAATCCAATAGCTGTTTCATTTTCGAGATTCAAGCTGATCACCTTTTGACTACCTAATGCTGAACTTCTACCACGGAAACTCGTTCCCAACCCTCCAGAAGAAATACGTCACCGGTGATTTTTTTGCCACTAAACTCTTTACTGCCCTTTCATATTCGGAACGAATGTCTTTGAATGGGCTGGGAAAAACTAGTTCAAGAGGGCAAAATGTTCCCACTGGGCACACAGTAGACTCTCATAGTATTCTTGATTGGGCTATTGTGGAAGTGCAGAGTGTGAATTATTCTCCTAGTAGATTATCCCTTTATCTCACTAGAGTGGGCCGTATGAATACGTAATATTACTGCACGGTCTTGTGAACGAGATGAAGAGAACTAATGAGTTTAAGATGATACATGTAATGCAATATGCATTTTGCACTCGACGCATGTGATTTGGTTGTCTGGTGATTTGCGCACAAAAGTAAGCGTTTTGTATTTTTGTGGTGGACCCCTCCTCTACAACACATGTGAAGTGCGAGATCTCAACTCCTTCAAATAAGCGAGATATACGCGACAACCACGTGCCCAACCCCCTTCAGTCACCGTAGCGAGCCATTCCCCTTTCTTGGTTTCCGAGCTCAAAAGCGGCCAGATGGATGGATGAATTCTAACCGCTTCGTCGTTCTTCACTTCCTCGCCTTCCTATCGCTTCATCCTAGCTCTCTCTCTAGCGCAACCATTGCGAATGAAGAAAAATACTGCTTGAACTAGTTCAAGAGGGCAAAATGTCTGGTAAACTCGTAAAAATCGTAGAGAACAACTCGTAAAAATCGCCCTAAAAATGTAGGCGTGAAACTCTTGAGTATCAAATATTTATTTACGCCCGCTGATGTGTTTTGTGCACTGCGGACAAAGCATCAAACCCAACTCGCAAAACATCTCTGATTTTTGTTCCCTTTCGTGACAACGAATCCTCAAAAATTCGGCTTCTGCCCCCTTGTGAGAGGAACGCAGGACAACTGTTACATGACATGGGCGGGTTGACCCGTTCGGTTGGCTGGATCAGGAGATTTCCACCCACCTCCGAGCCGTTTTCCGTCACATTTTCGTGCTTACTCTTCTTACAATTAGAAAGACACGAAGCCTTCGTTTCCGCCAAAAAGCGGTCAACTCTTTCATACTCCGTTCGAAGGGTTCAGTAGGCGAGCTCGGAAATACCACTGTAACCAGCGTGTGATTCTCTCCAAGATAGGCATACAATCGGAAAAATAATTTTCAGGTGCCCAGTGCATTTAAAGGCATTGTTCACGATAAATCTCGTTCTCGAGGTCTCGGTGTGACACACTAAGTTGGCAGATGCTGGAGAGAATAGGGTCGAAGAAAGCAACGAAAGCTGGCCAGAAATCAATAAAAACGGCTTTGAAAGCTATCCCGGTGCGCCTACCTATCCCGGTCCGCCCCCCAATCGGACGAGCTTGTGGCGCCGCACACGTTTTGATGGCAAATTGCCAAGTAAATCTGCAGCCGTTAGCATTATCGATTCGCACAGATTTCGGGATTAGCGCGCGCTTGCCGAAATCAGCAGGGCTCATGATTCTCGTCCACGCCCTGAATTTAGAAACCGTTATTTTGACTTTTTCTGGACGTTTTCCTTCGCTTTTACTTCACTATCAGTTACCTAACGACCAAACAACCCCATTTTTGGATCGAACTCGAGTGTGATATTCATCGTGAACACTGCCTTTAAGTCTACCGAGAGTGGGGAAATTTCAATTTCATGTAGGCATTTGCAGGATCACACAGAAAAACTGCTTCACGGAGAACGCACAAAAATACTGGGATAAGCTCTGAGTGATCTATTAACTTGCATGTCTTGGTAGTCACTATACATTGGTATTCGACGATTTTTTTCGAATGAATGAATAATTCGAATATTGAATTTTCGGAGTTTTCGAATGAATGAATAATTCGAATATTGAATTTTCGGGAATTCCGAATGAATGAATAATTCGAATATGGCGTTTTTCAAAATTTCCGAATGAATGAATTTTTCGAATATGTGTTTTTCGAAATTTCCGAATGAATGAATTTTTCGAAAATTGCGTTTTTCAAGATTTCCGAATGAATGAATTTTTCGAATATGGGTTTTCCGGAATTTCCGAATGAATGAATTTTTCGAATATTGCGTTTGTCAAGATTTCCAAATGAATAAATTTTTCGAATATGGATTTTTCAGGATTTTCGAATGAATGAATTTTTCGAATATGGATTTCTCAGGATTTCCGAATGAATGAGTTTTTCGAATATTGCGTTTTTCAAGGTTTCCGAATAATGAAATTCTCGAATATTGTGTTTTCCGAAATTCCGAATGAATGATTAATTCGAATATTGCGCTATGGGAAATTTCGAATGAATGAACTATTCGAATATCACCTTAACAAAAACGTCGAATGAATGAATGATTCGAAAAGTGTTTTCTTCACTCGGATCGAATGAATATTCAAATATTCATTCGGAAAGTCGAATATTTTTCGAATATTCGAATAAGCTTAATTATTTGGATCTGAGCTACCAAAAATTGAGAAACAGACTTAAATCTGTCTAGATGCAGCTTCACAAGTTCTATAATTTGTTACATTTATTACCGACGATTATTAAAATGACAAATTCCACAACAGTGGATTCCTTCAACAACAATATAGTTTGTTTAGCGAAATGAACCACCGAAAATCGTTAAGAGGATCTCAAAGTCGGTCTAACATTCCAAAATAACCGAGAAGGGAAGTGTTTAGAGTGGTAAACGCCTCTGCGAAAACGACTAGTATCGTTAGTATTTCTTCTGGCTCAATAGTAAGAATGCGCAGCATCCCGCCCCGAGCTGCAGGTTTGAACAAGTTATGAGCATTTTTCAAGCTTCGCGAAAAGGCAAGGGAAGCAGGGGAAGAGAAGAGAGGCAATTTTTTTCTGCTGTTTTAAATAATTTTTTGGGGTTCAGCCCAAAACTTGCATGTAGGGGTAATCTAGGGTGGTGAACACGAATCTGGAGTCCATTTGTCGAAATTTCGAGGTTTACTGTAGATTACGGTAGGTAACATGTCATTTAGAGGCCAAAACCCATCTTAGTATTTTGAAAATCGACAAATGGACGTTAAATTCGTATTCTCCACCCCGAACAACCCCCGTATACTAATTTTGAGTAAAATCTGAGACTTTGTCCAAACTACCGTATACCCACCGTAATCTACCGTAATTTGCAGAAAATCCATGAACGGACTCCAGATTCGTGTTCAGCACTCCAAATAACCCACAAAAGAACAATTTGAGCAATATCTACCGTAGCACTCCGGGAATCTCGAGAGTGGCGTTTTTCTCTCGAAATTTTCCCCGGTTGGGAAGCTGCGAACGAAATTAGCCGGAAACTTTGGAAAATCGACGAATAAACCACAGACTCGTGATCAGCGCCCCAAAAAACCACCCTGGGAGAATTTTAACTCAAATCTGGAACATTTTTCTAAAACGCTTCCAGAGCCCTGTAATCGGTATAAATAAACGCCCAACCGAAAATCCTTGCAAGTCCATAACGCTGTCAGTCTCGACAAAGTATGGAAAATGCGCCTTCACCCAAATTTTGCTCAGGGGGGTAGTTTTAGGCGCTGAAAACAGTTTTGGGCGCTAGAGATACCAACAATAATAGTCGTTTTCGCAGATGCGTTTGACACTCTAAACACTTCCCTTGTAAGTAGTTTCCGCGTTCCTCAAACTCCGCTCAGACGGTTCTTCGAGTCGCTGATCATGAATCCAAAATTCAGTTACTTTTTTTTGCGAAGGATCACACTAGGATGTGAAGGACGACATTACCTCAGACAATTGGGGTGTCCGATTCGGCCACAAAAGGCTTTCGATTCGAATACAAAGCGCTGTGGACGACGTAACGGCCCGTACTTTTCGAGCGTCACGTGGCCTAATCGTCGTCGAAGTGAGAAGGACGTGCCGCAACACATAGCCTAGTGCATATTTTCCACGACGAGCGACTCAACACAATGTTTTCCATCTATATCGACCGAAAATCGATTCTGCTGATATGCACTGTCACGGCGGCGCGTCGTGAGAAATATGCAGTAGGCCATAGGCGTTCCACTAGGCCGAGACCCGCTTTCGATTCGACTACGATGCAATTTGGACGACGAATGAGCCATAATGCTTTTGCTTGGACACGTTGATCGATGGCTCCACAATTGATCAGGCGCCCATCAGCCGCACAGCACGTATATAAGGGGACCCATCTCATAGGCCTAGTGCATACTTGCGTCGCGGCGACGGGGTCGCGGTGTAGGAACTAGTACAACCCGCCGCGCCCACTCTGAAGTTTTCGATAATGTTAAGAGCAGGTTAAAATGCTAAAATCATGTTTCGATGGGCCTTATGAGCGTGGAGAAACTTTCAGTTTAGTTATTGTTAGTTACAAATAGCGCTATTCGGCAGGCAACTTAGTAGACGTCGGAAGCGTGACAAATATTCGCAGGAACAACTAACTGAAAGGCTTTTGCAACCTCTTCCTTTATTGATCAGTTTCATCGTTTTCCACCCTTCACTTTGCTCGTGCGGTACACATACTTTCTCAAATCTTTTTTTTTTCACTGCTTATCAAATTTCCTTTTAGAAACCTGTTAAGCACGGGTGAAAAAATATATAACAGCGTGTTCAGAAGTCAGGTTTTGACGGCTTTGTGGCATTTGATTAACAGAAAAATTAAAATTTTAACAATTTTTGGGCACAATCTTTAGATTGGGGCTAGCTGAAATCATCAATGCCGCTTAAGACTCTAAAAATGCGCTCCCAGAGTGTTATGGCCTCCCAAAAATGGACTTGGGGTTGATAATCTAGAACATCTGGGTCGCTGATCCGTGCGAATGTCTAACAACTTTGAAAAGAATAGCACCAAGAGCTCTACTGTAAAATTATGTGGTGGTTTTTCAACTGATGAAATCATATTATACTTATAATATAGTTATTAATTGATGATATTTTTTATATTAGATAGAGAATCTGAATATCCTTATCAAAAAAGATTTGGCATGAAGATTAGAGTTACTATGGCTATTTTGGTTTGACAGAGAAGTTTTCGGGCGATATTTTAAGCTTTCATGCTTTGCAAAAAGGTTTCGAGTAGTTTTCTACGGCCTTCTCTTCGTGGCGAACTAACGATGTTTTCAAGTGATAGCACAACGGAATTAGTGCAAGATCGCATTTGAATAAAGTGTGTGGTAGCAGTAGTGAATATTTATATCTGTCGATACTCGTGCCTATTGAATCGCCTACTCTGCCCTAAATGAAATAACACCAATTCGTGAAATTTCTTCTTTTTGGAGCACTAACTTCATATGTAACTGAGTAATTCAAGCAATTCCCTATTTAAACCTGTTTATATCACTAATTATTTATTACTTTATCAAACAACCAATTATAAGTGTTTTTCAAATTTTGAAAACAAAATCAATACTTTGCAAAATAAATATTGCTGATTAGTGATTTGTTTAAACTTTTCAACTGGAGAAATTGGCGTCTCAAGTGCATCGCACAAAGAAGAAATTTTGTGAATTAAAGTTTGTGAAAAAAATTGCTAAAGCTGCTCTCATGAAGGAATCCCGTGAGTCATTGTGGGTGTCATCATCTAGTGCTAACAGAAGCCGAATGTTCTTTCATTAGAGGTAGACTTTTATTCTCCTATGAACGATTTCAACCGCTCCCAATACAAAGATGCACATGTAAGTAACTAACACGCGGGCGTAGCCCCTCACCCTGATCAGGGGTGTGCGGAAAATTCTTTTCGGTAAATTTGTTACCGAAACTTTTTACCGAAATTATTCTTCGGTAAATACGGTAAAAACGGAAAATTCGGTAAAAATTCTGACTTCGACTTTCTGGTGCCTATCCCATTGGATAGCACAAATAACCAATAATATTTATGTATCACTTTCGAAAGTGCATG
The DNA here is from genome assembly GCA_029168955.1 of Aplectana chamaeleonis. Taxonomy (NCBI): domain Eukaryota; kingdom Metazoa; phylum Nematoda; class Chromadorea; order Rhabditida; family Cosmocercidae; genus Aplectana; species Aplectana chamaeleonis. The sequence goes on along the minus strand of JAPDOI010000985.1, from coordinate 160,072 downwards.
AGGATAGTGCAAATAATGAGTGAGTTTGAAATATTAAAATGGGCTCAACGGCTGAACCCAATCAGCGGGACGTTGATTTTGAGAAAAAGTAACATTTCAAAATTTCCTGTCATGAAGGCCTTTCTGTAGTCACTCAAAATAAGGCCAGCGTAGGAAAACATACATACTTCCCGCCTCAACTGTGCCAGGAGGCGCGTAAAAGTACAAATTGGTCAGTGAGGGAAGGTGCGGGTGCGATGATTTAACAATTGAGTCGTTCCAGAACTGCAGTGGATTCAGTTTTGTGTCGGGGGCTTCGAAAAGAATTTTTTCAGTTCCTGAAATATCTGCTTCAAGACTCTGCTGCCTTGAAACCCGTTGACATTTTTGAATAAAATATGTATTTCTCGGAGTAGTATCTCGATAAGAAAAACCACGTGACTCAAAAGGCGAAGAGATCGTATGTATGAATATTCAAAAAGTAAGCCAAAGCCTTAGAAAGAGTAACAAAATGAATGATGAAGAAGGATATCGCGCCAAATACATGCCCTAACAGTAGCAAACACGTGAAATACGAGTAAGAAGTAGGCCGATTAGGCCAAAAAAAAACACTCAATTTTTTCAGTGAAAATTTCGGTGAATTTCGAGAAAAATTCGGTAAATCGGTAAATCAAAATTTACCGAAAAACACCGGTAAATCCGGAAAATCGGTAAATCGGTAAACGGAAAATGCACACCCCTGGCCCCGATCTCCCGTCGTCGCAACGCGAACCCCGCGGCGCCGCGACCTAAAGGCCGCGGCGGGGGGTTTGCGGCGCAACACCAATAGTTGGAATCAACATTTTAGAGAGTTACAGAACAGTTCCGAAAATGTTGCAAACACATTAGGGCGTGAGGCTGCGTAGCTTACGATCACGATTTCAACAACTTACGGAAGACTTCGGTAAGTTGTTGAAATTAGTGTTCGCAACATTTCTGAAATCTTCAGAGCAGCGCAGTGATCGACCGCGCCTAGCACTTACAGTCGTCGCGCGCGGCCGATCTATTAGGAGCTGCTACACGCGACGGTGTCGTGTCTGCGTCGCGGCCAGTCTACACTTTTCCGCAATGTGCGCGCTGTTTAGCGCCATCTGGATGGTGTGTCGTGTCGCCGTGCACTGCACTACGACACCGGGACGTAAATGCCAGACATCCGTGCTGGAAGGCAATAATACGTTTGTTTCAACAATTTTTGGTTGGTAGATGGCCTCGAATTCGTCTGTTATGTGTTGTAGTCGACTATTGGCATAGATTATATAACGACGATCGACCAATCGGAGGTTTTCATTTTCCCGAACACTGTCATGAAATGATTTTTTTTCATTATTTCTATCATTTCACATTTTCTTTTTTCATGATTTTTTTTATTGCAATGCACTCACTATTCCTTGTCCGAAATTATGTTCACATTGATAATCATAGAGAGAGACACTGTATTAGAACAAATATTACGAAAATGGAAAAATGACATCGAAATTCACAGAGACTGGGGCTTCTTTCCGGAGGAATTCCAACCGCTGAGGGGGTCTCCGTCTCGGTTCTCAGCGAAGGAAGCTTCTTCGTTGTCGACCGCGGCGAGGACCTCGGGATTACGATAGGAGGACGTGCTGTTGCGTGGGAAACGGCGGTGCGGCAAAAGTTTCGCCTCTCTGCGCCACGTAGTCCCTTTAAATAGACCACTTGCTTCTCGAAACAGCTCACGCTTCTGTTCAAGAGCCTTTCAAGAGAGTATTAGATTAGAAAGCCTATCGTGGCCGAAACGGACTCCACAGTTGTCTGAGATCATACTCTCATGACTCATACTCTGCGAAAATGTGTGCTTCCGGCGGTATCAAACCTGCGACCAGGTGTGGGCCCATACGCCGTAGTGCCCTTTAGCGTCCATCTTACATGGTGAAAAGTTGTATATAAGGTAAATCGACAACGCTCAACTCATATCGACTACGCGACTGTTTGATCACTCTCGGTGGGGGGAGGGGAGAAAGCGGCCAACATTGACCTACTCAAGCTCCTGGGGGACGGTCTGACAAGGGAACTATACAAAGCATTGTCAGTATCCTTTTGGCATCCATAGTAAAAATGCGCGAAATCCCGTCCCGAACTGCTGGTTCCAGAAATAAGCGTTTCTGGAGCTTCGCGGTAGGATAACGGTACCCATCAGGCAATGTCTGAGTTGTTTGGAAAAAAGTTACGGATTTGGCTGAAAATTTGTCCTTAGCGGTTATTTACTCAGGCAGTAACGCCGGCTGAGGGGGCAGGTAATACCGGCTGACTAAACATTCCCCGGGCGAGCCCCTATATTCACTGCCCCTTCACAAGGGAAATATAAGAAGCGTAGGTCCGAACGGTAGAAATCTAATGTCATGTGGGAATGTTGACGCATTACATGGCAAAATAGTGAAGGCGGCCCGCCGCGAAATATAGATCTGAAGGAGTTATAAGCTTCGAAAATTTGCCAGTCATCGACCTCCTCCTAGCCCATGAATTGCTAAGCGGTCAAGTTAACAGCATCGACGGCGAAAAGGGAGGAATGGGCAGTGGTGGGCGTGTGACCAGGGTTCGAATCTCTCCCAGAGCTGCTTTTTTGCAAATTCACGGAACTTTCAACTTTCATATTTTGATCAAAAATTATATCACAAATGTCATCCTATCCTTTTGCTGCGCGATATAGCCATATCGACAGTGAAATACACTCGGGCACAAAGGATTTAAGGTTTTGTTCCCCATCAAGGATTTCCTTTGTTTTGGAGAACTCATATGATTTGGAAGTATTAACATCACATATTTTTAACAACCTTATCACTTTATGGGACGCAAAATACATAACCATTTCTTTCACCAATGGTAAATAGGCACACAATGCATCAAACATCAGCAAATTCCGCAATAGGAACAGCGAATGAACGCGATAGGCGCCTGGCAACCTATCTCTTCACGGGGGCCGAGCGCTAATGGGAATTCGACATCAGTTGGAGCTTCGGAAGGACCCGGACGGATAAGAACGTAGCCGGCCTTGGCATCGTCCACGCCGAAAACCATATATTATTTTAAACGACCCAAAAATTCAAAATGTTTAGAGCAATAGTAGAGTGAAATCGGTTGAGCAGTGCTTTCGAATGGCTGAAAACCCCGATGTCTGCCAGCTCAACCAAGCTTGTTACGCCGGGCGGTTTCGTCAGAATCTGCAAGTTTTTCCCCTCTGGCACTAGAGCCTGTATCGCGTTTTGATCGGAAAAGTCACTCCTTGAGTCGAGAAAGAGAACACAATTCTCCGGCATTTGCTGAATGAAAATATTCTCGAAAAATGCAAGTGTTGTTAACGTCGTCATGATATGGGATGTTCTGCTAGCGACGTAAGGTTTTTTCGTCTTGAATACACCCTTCAATGGTAAGCGACCACCCGGCTCTGGTAGTTGGACAAAGCATTTCTCCGACCTTGCCTGATGGGAAAATGAAGGGCATGACGGTCAGACTTCGGGTGGTCGCAGAAGCCAACTGCACCAAGCGCACCGTCTTCTGTTACTTGGCGGTTCTCGTAACTTGTTCAAAATATGTGGGGTAATACTTCCCAATCACATAAGTTTCCCAAAACAATGGGAAAGCTTTGATGGGAAACAAAACCTTGAATCCCTTGTACCCGAGTCTATTTCACTGTCGATATGGCTATATCGCGCAGAAAAAGGATAAGATGACATTTGTGATATCATTTTTGATCAAAATATGAAAGTTCCATGAATTTGCAAGAAAACAGCTCAGGGAGAGATTCGAACCCTGGTCACATGCCCACCACTGCCCGTTCCTCCCTTTGTTGTTGACCCGACCGCTTAACGATTCATAGACTAGGAGGAGGTCGATGGCTGGCAAACTTTCGAAGCTTATAACTCCTTCAGATCTATCTTTCGCGGTGGGTACCCAACACTACTTCACCATGTAATGCGTGAACACTCCCACATGACATTAGATTTCTACCGTTTAGACCTAAGTTTCTTATACTTCCCTTGTCAGCCGGCAAATGGTGGAGCGCTCAGCCGGCAAGTGGTGGCCCCCTCACACCGCGTTCACTGCCCCCTCAGCCGGTAAATGGCTGCCCATCAGCCCGTACTCACTGCCCCCTCAGCCGGTAAATGGAGGTTCGCTCTGCCGGTATTAGTTGCTTACCACGTGAATGATATCAATCTGCAAGAGTAGATAAAGCCCCTAGTAGGTTCTCCCTATTCCCCAGCAAGTTCGAGGCTTGCGTTTCATTTCTGAAGCGGCAAGCCTCACCTTGCTTTAAAAATCATGAACTGACCCGCTGTCACGTCCCCACGGTCACAACGAACCGTACGGGGTGAGGGGTCAATATTTCAAATCGTGTGGATGACCACCCGTTCGAATACCATCACTCGAATTAGCTCGAAGCCCATTTCGCCCGCGCCCTACATGAGCGTGGTTCGCTTTAGTGTCTGCCCGATCAGCCGGTGATATGCTCCGCCATTGAGTAATGTCTGCCCGCTCACCCCGTAAAGCCATGCCCCTCAGCCAGTAATGCTATGTCTGCCCGATCAGCCGGTGACATGCTCCGCCCTGGATTTATGTCCGCCCGCTGACCCGGTAAAGCCATGCCCCTCAGCCGGTAAAACGCATGCCCGCCCGCTCAGCCGGTAAGACGCTCCGCCTCCAAAATAAGCCTGCTCGCTCAGCCGGCGACCCTACTTCTCCGCCCGCTCAGCCGATGTTATTATCTGAGTAGGGATATGAACTCCGAGGTTTATTGCAGGTTGCGGTAGGTACATTGCCATTCGTATTCAGCACCCTGAATAATTCCCACGTAGGAATTTTGAGTCGGATCTGAGACTTCGCCGAACTACCGTACACCCACAGTTATCTACCGCGATCTGCCGAAACTCAATAAACGGACCTCAGATTTGTGTTGAGCACTTCAAATAACCCGAAGAGAAAGATTTATAGCCTCGTGGGCAGCTTGATTAGGATGGGACATCGAGCGCAACATTCGACCGACTGTACAAAGAAAGGTCGAAGTTCACAAAGTCGATTTCTTCTGTTTCCCTTCGCGAGGTCGACTCTTCATATTTGAATCTTACTTAGTAAGATTCGAGCAAATCTCGTTAATGATGTCACCTCCAGCTCTTTACAACTCACCTTGGGATTTCACAAAAATTGAATGAGGATGGAGTGTTCTCAACGGTTCGTAGGGTATGCAACCGGCAGCCATGATTCGTGGCGAAATGGCAGTATACGCTCTTGCGAATATTCGAATATTACCACCAAAGTTCGGCCGAATATTCGAAAAAACGAATATTTTGATTTTACGAATGGATCGAATATTCGAAAAACGAATATTTTGGTTTTTCGAATAAACCGAATATTCGAAAAAGCAAATATTCTGTTTTCCGAATGATTCGAATATTCGAAAAAACGTATATTTTGCTTTTCCGAATGAATCGAATATTCGAAAAAACGAATACTTTGCTTTTCCGAATGAACCGAATATTCGAAAAAACGAATATTTTGATCCTCCGAATAAACCGAATATTCGAAAAAACGAATATTTTGGTTTTCCGAATGAACTGAATATTCGAAAAACGAATATTTTGCTTTTCCGAATAAACCAAATATTCGAAAAAACGAATAATTTGATTTTCCGAATAAATCGAATATTCGAAAAACGAATATTTTGCTTTTCCGAATAAACCAAATATTCGAGAAAACGAATAATTTGATTTTCCGAATAAATCGAATATTCGAGCTTTCGAATATTCGAAAATTCGAATATTTATTCGAATATTATTCGATTCGGATCAAAGTATAGTAGTCACCCAATCGTTGTCGTTTTTTGAAAGAGATCTAACGTGGAGAACAAAATCGTAGCAGTGTCCGTTCTATTCATGTTTGTTCAAAGCTCAATAAACTGCACGTGCACGTGCACAAATTGCCATTTTCTTGTTACTAGCCGCAGCTTGACGGCTAACGCCGACATCTGCCACACGGTTCCGGCAGCACATGCCTATATGTCAACAGGGGACAGGTGCTGGCTTCGTCGGCATCTGTTGGCTGTTTTATCAGTAAATAGCTGCGGGCTATGCCCGCAGCTTCCTGCTTGAAAAAGAGTCTCAGCTACACTTCAACCCATCAACGGGAATGGTGTTGACACCATAGCCGCTCAATTGCCGGCTGAAACAGGTAAACAGCAAGTCAAAGATCGCTCGACGTCCACTTATCTATGAAAATGAACTACGAAAAGTCAACACTGATACTTATAACCTCTCGATCTATGATTGGCCACAGCGGACACAGAGGAATGATGAGCACACTGGGTTCCTCCTAAGCCCTCTTTCAGAACCATTTGTCTTATGTGGAGGGGGTTTAGTATTATAAAATACACCTGTCTAAAGGATAATTGAACGGAGCCGACGAACAAAATGTTGGAGCATCAAGAGTGATATATAGGAGAGCTCCGTTAGTCTTCAGTCAGTGTTATTCTGTGGCAAATCAGGGTCACGCAGCCAGTAGGTCGGAGTTTTGGCTTTATGTAAGCGCGGTAGCACTCCACCCTTTCAATCAGCCTTGCTAGGAAAAATTTGGTCAAGTTGGAAATAATTGAGCAATGAGTCCGATGGTCCGAGATAGTCCGAGTAATCCCATCCGCGTGTTTTACTAGTCAAAAATAAGCCTCCAAATCCAATAGTTCGTCGGAACCAAGTCAAAATACTTGAGCACATGTATCACCTATCTCATATAGTCGTGGGGTAGAACGTCGGCACAATAGAGGTTACATTCGAGTACTTGCAGATTAACATCATCCTTGCTGTAGCTGCTGCTAACAGCAGCAGCTGCTACTAATTGGCTGTAGTTGGATTCAGCATCTGCTTATCCTGGCTCGCGTGATTTAGTCACCCCACTCTCCTAGTGTCTGCTGACACTCCTCTCCATTGATTCGTCTGACACGAGTTAACATTGCAGCATCCTTGTTTACGACGGCGGTGGGTATATAAGGCGGGAACTCTAACTGAGGGGGATGTTGGCATTTTAAGGTCGGTCGGAGATAGGTGACCTTGCCTCACTATCTTGACGTCAATCTCGACGCTGAGGACCGCGGCGAGGTTAGCCCCGTAGTTGCGACCTGACAAGAATAATACCCAACACCGCCAGAGAGGGTGATACTTCAATTTTTTTTCTCCGTTCGCGAACCAGGCTGCCGATAACGAGGGGTTGAACAACAGCATGCGTTGACAGCATATGCTGCTGTTGACAGCAGCCTCTGCTCACAACGAGGGGTTGTATCCGGTTTGCCGTGGGACCCAACCCCTATTCTATCAAAAAGGGGTCTTCCAAGCGAAAGAGGTTTGGTTGGCGTCAGAAACGTTCCAACAAAAAGGGAACAATAGGCAAGTAGGATGAGGAGAGTCTACAAAAATTGAACAATAATTTCTGAGACTGATTTTCTTGGCCGAAACTTCTTATTAGCGGAAACAAACCGTTGCGGTGTTTCACACGGAAGCACTCTGTGGTTCCAAATAGTCTCCGATTATGCGAGTAACGATAAAAATGTATAATTATGTGCACCTATTAGTTATCATTAGAAGAGAAAATGATTTCAACTTTACCTACACAGACGGCTAGCTCCAGCTGCTACGAGAAGCGAACTCAAAGTGCAGCATGAAATAAGAGTATTTTCTTATATTCTCGTCAGGAATAGAAGTCCATTCTTGAAAACCATTAAACTCTTCCTCGTGAAATGCCACAACGGTTTGTTTCCGCTATTAAGAAGTTTCGGCCAAGAAAATCAGTCTCAGAGAATATTGTTCAATTTTCGTAGACTCTCCTCATCCTACTTGCCTATTGTTCCCTTTTTGTTGGAACGTTTCTGACGCCAACCAAACCTCTTTCGCTTGGAAGACCCCTTTTTGATAGAATTGTTCACTTTTTATTGATATTACGAAGTAATATCTGTTAAAATCTTCAATATTTTCCAAATAGCATGGATTGATAAGACAATAAGGAAGTGATTGACTTGTTGCGCACGCTACAAATGACGTACGACTCTCTTTCCTCGACATCCTGATGACGTCATCAGATGCCGTGTGTACTTTACACGACATCCTGATGACGTCATCAGATGCCCTATGCACTTGGCACGACGTCCTGATGACGTCATCACATGCCCCACGCACTTTGATGACGTCATCAGAAAGTAACAAACTTGTTAGTCACTTCCCCTTTCCCTTCCCTACGAAAAAGTACAGCCTACAACGTGTTTTAGCGATTTGATCTACCAACTGATAATATCACTTGATATGATAAGCAGTAGTAAGTGAAGTAGTTAATGTTAAACAGTAAGTAAAAAACTTGTTAGTCACTTTCCTTGTCCCTTCCCATCGAAAAGTACAGCCTACAACGTGTTTTAGCGATTTGATCTACCAACTGATAATATCACTTGATATGATAAGCAGTAATAGGTGAAGTAGTTAATGTTAAACAGTAAGTAACAAACTTGTTAGTCACTTTCCTTGTCCCATCCCATCAAAAAGTACAGCCTACAACGTGTTTTAGCGATTTGATCTACCAACTGATAATATCACTTGATATGTTAAGCAGGAATAAGTGAAGTAGTTAATGTTAAACAGTAAGTAACAAACTTGTTAGTCACTTCCCGTGTCCCTTCCCTAAGAAAAAGTACGTGTTTTAGCGAATTGATCTGCCAACTGATAATATCACTTGATATGATAAGCAGTAATAAGTGAAGTAGTTAATGTTAAACAGTAAGTAACAAACTTGTTAGTCACTTCCCGTGTCCCTTCCCATCGAAAAGTACAGCCTACAACGTGTTTTCTCGATTTGATCTACCAACTGATAATATCACTTGATATGATAAGCAGGAATAAGTGAAGTAGTTAATGTTAAACAGTAAGTAACAAACTTGTTAGTCACTTTTCCTGTCCCTTCCCTACGAAAAAGTACGTGTTTTAGCGATTTTATCTGCCAACTGATAATATCACTTGATATGGTAAGCAGTAATAAGTGAAGTAGTTAATGTTAAACAGTAAGTAACAAACTTGTTAGTCACTTTCCTTGTCCCATCCCATCAAAAAGTACAGGCTACAACGTGTTTTAGCGATTTGATCTACCAACTGATAATATCACTTGATATGATAAGCAGGAATAAGTGAAGTAGTAAATGTTAAACAGTAAGTAACAAACTTGTTAGTCACTTCCCGTGTCCCTTCCCTAAGAAAAAGTACAGCCTACAACGTGTTTTCTCGATTTGATCTGCCAACTGATAATATCACTTGATATGATAAGCAGTAATAACTGAAGTAGTTAATGTTAAACAGTAAGTACTCATTGTCTACCTACTCACCAGCCTGCTTATCTATCCACATACCAACTTACCTGCCTGCCCAACTGATCGCCTGCGACCATTGCCAGTGGCCACTACTAAGGGTGCGTAACGCACGAGGAGCGAAGCACGAAGCACGAAGCGCGAAGCAGGAAGCAGGAAGCAGGAAGCAGCAACGAGTTACACGCACAACAAGAATTTTTGATAAGGACTCGCCGATCTAACTTTGTTAGTTTTGAACCGATTTGCTCAAATTTTGTCAGCATGTGCCTCCTGGACCCTCTCACCTATAACCCGATGCAAATCTCTGGAGAATTTGTTCAATAGGTTTTATTAACTACTTTACAGAATTCTTAGTGATCACAAGTCCCGGGCAAAACCAAACCTCTCCAGCCGCTTCGCGGCTGGAGCGATTGTGTCGACGTACTACCCCACGACTGTCTGAGAGTGAGACAATTATGCGTTAGCGACCCAACAAACTCTACCTACTCTATCAGGGGGGCACAACCAATTATTCAAACCCCAGAAAACGGTGAGTGGTTTCCATCACGATTCGATGCCTTTAATATAATGCGTTGGCCACCAAGCGTTACCGAAATTCCTGAGAAACGACAGTATTGTTGTCTGGCATGGACTAGTGCGGTTGGATGAACATGTTCTCGTTGGTTGTGACTTGGAAAAGTTGGGTTCAGTCGAAAATGGAAGAATATGTTATTCAAAGCAGCATTAGTTATGGTCCGCAGGAAAGAACGGAGCAACCGAGAGTAGGGAATTTTAAAGAACGGGTCCACAAGGGATATTACATATTGTCACAACAAGCACCTTCACTTAAGGTTTGGGAGCAGTCTTAGAGTCCAGGATTTAGTGTACTTCTGGTGCGTTCCCCATATTTTTCGTCATTTCGGCCCTAGCCAGGGGCCACGAAATTGTTTCATTGTTTATTGTTTATTTATACGTCAGTGTTGACGTGCTACAATACACCTGAGAAAAGAGAACCTGGGCTCACACGTGAGAAATAAAACTACTCATAACACAAAGAGAAAAAGAGGAAGTGGAGTAAGTGCATCAAAACAAATCCGAACTAGACAATCTCCGGGCTGAAAGAAATCGAACACGTTTTAGCAGTTCATTTCAAAATTGAGGCTTCACCTTTGAAGCAGGGTTCGCGCAAAATCATGGATGGCGAATTCCTGTTGAACATGAAAGATCAGGGGCCCATCGAAGGTACGCTCTAATCTCAGGGACGAAATCTGAGATTTCCACACAGTTTTGAAGTAGACCTACCCCATATACCAAGCGCCAAGTACGAGCTCTCAGTCCCTACGAATAAGCTAGATATGAGAGGAAGCCGCCCAGGGGCGCCCTCATCAGGAAGCCACTTTGGCATTCCCTTTCACGATCTTTCGAGCTCAACAGTGACGAGATGAGCGATGGTTTTTGATAAATGACCCCGTTCTTCCCTTCCTTTTCGGCCTCTCTCTTCATTCAGTTCGGCTCGCATACATCGGCTGCCAATGACGGAAGTTACAAGTCTCGGACAACTCGTCCACCATGCTTCCGCAGCTCCTTTTTCGACGGGTCATAACTCCGTTTCCAGAAGGTCTTGTACGATTCCAGAGATATCATTGGCACCAGCGGGGGACCTTTTTCAAGATAGGCAGTGTTGTATCTCTGCGGATACAAGTTTTACGAGAGTTCTATGTGTACTCTTTATTCTCTCTTCTAGCGAGAGAATCCTTCACGAACTGCGGCTGAAGAAGACGAGTGCTAGGAATAGTTTATTAGTAGAAAAATATCCAACAGCAGGCACACCAGAGCAGGACACCGGAGCACAGCTAACGCACCTAGTGTTGAATCTAGTCGCCTTTTATACAGCTTGTTTTCCCGCTAGGCCACCTAGATCGGTAGACAGAACAACGAGAAACACACAACGTGGGCGGTCACGGACACCCGGCTGCCGATATCGCATTTGCTCATTGCAGAGGTCAAACGCGGTGACCAGACGGCCACAACACCTCCCCTAGTAGTGAAGTTATTATATATCAAGAACAAAACTACTTCAAATGAAAACTATATACTATCACAATCAGAACCTAAAGAATATTTTAACGTCAAGAACAAAAATCCTACATAATCAACTATCAACTCCATAACGCTGGACAGGTCGCCTGGTCATCGAGGAACGTCGAAGTGGTTGAATTGTGGAAGTCGCATCAGATCGTGGTTGCGTTGGGTTGACCATTGTGGAGTCGTTGTCGTCGTTTATTCAATTCGGCTTGGTTGCAGGCTCACAGGACAACACATCATCTAGCTCCAGCACATTGAGCAACGTCTTCAGCGCCGCGCCCTCTCCTACTGGGGCTTTCTCGTCTTTTCTACGGCGTAACTGATTAGCGTGCTTCCGAACTTCTCTTCCATTAACCTCAACCTCATAGTTGACGACTCCAAGACGCTGTACGATCTTGCCTTTGGACCATACAAAATAGGGCGCCTTCCACTGCTGTACATATACAGCTTCGCCAATCTTGAAGTCTTTGGAAACAGTTCCATTTTTTCTGTCGAACTGTTGTTTCATCCTCGCCCGAGCTTCACTCCTGAGCGGGTCTTTTGAGTGTTGGGTTTTCGGAAGCAGTAAACTCAGTCTTGTCCTGATCTTTCTTCCCAGGAATACTTCTTAGGGAGTTTTTTCTTTCAAACTTCCGTTTGGTGTTGTCCTGTATCCTTGCAACACCACGTTGAAAGCCTCTTCCGTAGGCCTTTCCTCCCCTTTTAGCTTCTTGATACCTCGCTTCAGCGTATCAACAAAGCGCTCAGCCTGTCCATTCGACTGAGAGTGGTAGGGGGCTGTTTTGATGTGCTCTATTCCTCCTTCTTTGCACATCTTCTTAAACTGTTCCGACACAAACTGTGGGGCCATTATCACTTATGATTGTTTGCGGTAAGCCGTACCTCGCAAACAGACTTTTCAGCGTCTTTACTGTCTGTGCGGCAGAAATGTTGGCCATTGTGAACATTTTCGGCCACTTGCTGAAAGCATTTACTACTACCATGTAGTAAATTCCGTGCATTGGTCCTGCGAAATCTACGTGAATTCGCTGCCACACACTGGTAGCTGGTGACCATCACAATCCTTGTCAATGTTTGGCCAGTAAACGTAACTTCGGGCCAACTTTTTCATCCGTACAATTCCAGGATGACTAGTATTCAATTTCTTCGAAACTTCTGATTGCAGCTTTGAGGGAATCACCACCCTCTCTCCAGTCATGAGACATTTCCCAACCATTGATAGCTTCTCTTTTCTGCTGTGAAAAGGAGCCAGTCTGGCGTCAGACTTGGACCATCTCCCACTTTTCACGCATGATATGACTTTCTTTAATATCATATCCTTTTCCGTGTGGAGCTCAACATCCTCGTGAGTTACTGGTAGTTTCCTGATACAATTTTTCAGCATGGTCGACACATCATTTTCAACAGAGGCTATAACCACATCTTCCTCGGTAACTGGATGCTTCTGCATCAGCCTCGACAAGCCATCTGCTTGTCCGAATTTCGTGGTATTGACATATTGAATGTGAAAGTCATAACCGAGCAGTATTGTTGCCCATCTCATGAGTCGGTTGGCGGAGTACACTGGCACTCCCTTCTTGTCACCGAAGATGGCTGATAATGGCTTGTAGTCTGTCAACAATAGAAACTTCCTTCCGTGTACGTATTTGTGGAACTTTTTTCACAGCAAATACGATTCCCAGAGCTTCTTTCTCAATCTGGAAGTAATTCTTTCCAGCATTTGTCAACGAACGCGAGGCATGTGCTATCGGTTTTTCAGAACAGTCCGGATGTCTGTGTGAGATGACGCACCCTATTCCGTAGTCGCACGCATCAGGTGCAACTACTATCTTCTGATTGGGGTCATAGTGAGCATGATTTAGATCACTAGACAAAGCTGCCTTCAAGCCTTCGAATGCTTTCTGATGTTGAGATCTCCATTCCCATTTAACATCCTTTTTCAGCATTGCATCTAATGGACCACGGAGATCCTTCATTGTTGGCATGAACGCTGAATAGTACGTCACCATTCCCAGAAATGCTCGAAGTTGAGTCACATTCTTTCGCTCAACAATTTTCTTGATTGCTGCAATCTTCTCCGGGCTTGGCCTTCTGCCATTCTTGTCCACGAGGAACCCGAGATAGCGTATTTCGGGCTTAGAAAACGCACACTTTTCTAAGCGTACTTTGAAGCCGTGATCAGAGATTCTTGCGAATAACGCGAGCGAATCCTCCTTATGCTCTTCGTGTGTCTTCCCACAGACTAGGATGTCATCCAGGTATTTCGTCACACCTCTTGAACCCGTCACCGTCTTGTTCATAATCTGCTGGAAAATGCCAGGTGCAGTCTTTATTCCGAATGGTAAACGACTGTATTGAAACAATCCACGATGTGTGTTTACCACCACTTTCTTCTTCGCTTCTTCAGACAACTCAATCTGCAAATAGGCGTCTGACAGGTCGATATGTGAAAATACGGTCCCACCATTGAGGGACGCGAATATATCCTCTGGCACTGGCAAAGGATAATCGAACGACTGCAATGCTTTTTTCGACTCGGTGGAGAAATCTGCACATACTCTCAATTTTCCGTTTGCTTTCTTGACGCATACGATTGGAGCAGCCTATTCACTATGGCTCACTTACGTTATGACACCCATCTCCAGAAGCCTGACGAGTTCTTTGTTGACAGCTTCAACTGCAGCATGCGCCACAGGTCTGCAGCCACGAAACACTGGACGCTCGCCTGGCACAAGCTGTAATTCAGCCTTCTCTTTTGTGCAGTGTCCTAACCCATCTTCAAATACTTCTGGATAGGTTCTCTTTAACTCCGCTCCAAAAACGAAGTTCGCCTCGGTTTTCACTTCTGCCACCATCATTTTCATGTGATGTAACATTTCGTCAATTGTTTGGATCCATTCGAGACCCATCAGCGAGTTGTAGGGCGTTACATACGCGTAACCTTCTGATTTCAAGCCCTTAATCTCAAACTCGCATCTCAGCTTCCCATGAATCTTCATTGGACTTCCGCTGGCATTTTTGACCACAAGGTTTGTGCTTTGAAGAGATGGAGATCCCATTTCCCTCCAAATCCTCTCATTGATCAAGGTAATATCGGACCCAGTATCCAGTAGAAACTCGACTGGGTGTTTGTTCACTACCGCTTCCACGTATACTCTCGCGGAATTCACCTCGATGGCTGCATTCGATATCCTGACCACATGCACGTGGCGTTTTGAACCTTTCCTAACGTTTTTACTGCGATCGCTGTTCTTACGGTTTCTCCGTTCCGGATTCTTTTCTGGAATCTTTCGCTGATTTGCGACTTCACAGTAATTTTCCTTATGGCCCGTTGTTTTGCACTTCTTGCAAAACCATGGCTTTGACTTGCACAAGCGTGCCATATGGTTACCACCGCAATTCCAACACTGAATGGCTCGTTTCGTCATTTTGTTTGTTTCTTACACAAACTTTACGTTGCCAGCGATGGTCTCACTGTCCCTTTTGAGCCTGAAAAAGTTCTCACATTCCATGTGCAACTCTTGAAGGGAAACATTCTTGTTAGCCTTGTATTCTTTGTCCAGAACCGCAATGAGTCTTTGCCTTATTTCAGCTTCTTTCGCTGACTTTAGGCCGAAAATCCATAACAATCACTAGACTCCATCTGAATCAAGCTCATGAATTTTTGCCTTTTCGCAAAACTCATTTACTCTACCAGTATACGTGAGGTAATCTTCGGAGTCGTTCTTTTCCAGCTTCAAGCACTGATACTTTGTCGTAAACTCCGAGACTTTGAGGTCAAACAGCTGCTTCAAGGTAAGCACTGTTTCATCAAAACCGATATCTGTGACCTTTTTTGGAAGTATATGCCTTTGGTACTTCTCAGAAGTACCCCGGTCTAGCTTCTCACAAAGCAGCCTTACTCTAGCACTTTCAGGCAACTGCTTCGCGTCTTCGGCGAATACCTCCTTGAACCTTGAAAACCATCTGGTAAAGCACAGTTCCATTTCTGAATCGAAATCAAACTTTTCGATCCGAATGCTGAGGGCTGACATCATGTTCGGAAGTGAACTCACTTCAGGTATTGAACTTGTAACACGCGTGACAGCAAGCTGACTGAGGACCATTTCTATCATGGCCTTCTGCTGCTTCTCAGCACTTTTTCTCTGTTCCTCCACCAGCTCTTTGAACACGCTCAGAACTGACTGAGGATCCATGATTCCGAAAGTTCTTCTTACTTTTTCCTGCTATCTGGGCTGGGATTCATGAACGAGCATGGGTCCCAGCTGGGTTTGCTGCGAAGCTTTTATATATTTATAACGTGCCAACACCTGTTTCGGCTAGCGCTGGGTTACATTTGGGTTTCACGACACCGCATCTCGATGCTTCTTAACCAAACCCTAGCCAGCACCTCGCAGGTGCGGTCCCGTGGGACCCAAATGTAGCCAAGCGCTGGCCGAACCATGTGCTAACGCGTTGTGGGATTGTGAACATTTTGCAACAAACCCAGCTGGAACCCACGTTCGTTCATGAATCCCAGCCCTGAAGTCACCAATCGACTTTTTGCTTAGAAGCTTCCTGGCAGCTTCTGAGAACTCTCTTCGTCGAGTTCTTGCCACTGTCGCTCCTTTAGCAACAAGTGGATGGCCTGATAGCCACTGTTGTATCCCTGCGGATACAAGTTTTACGAGAGTTCTATGTGTACTCTTTAATCTCTCTTCTAGCGAGAGAATCCTTCACGAACTGCGGCTGAAGAAAACGAGTGCTAGGAATAGTTTATTAGTAGAAAAATATCCAACAGCTGGCACACCAGAGCAGGACACCACAGCACAGCTAACACACCTAGTGTTGAATCTAGTCGCCTTTTATACGGCTTGTTTTCCCGGTAGGCCACCTAGATCGGTAGACAGAGCAACGAGAAACACACAACGTGGGCGGTCACGGACACCCGGCTGCCAATATCGCATTTGCTCATTGCAGAGGTCAAACGCGGTGACCAGACGGCCACAACAGGCAGAAAAAGAGAAAAACAATCCTGAGGTTGGACTGCCTTTCAGACGATTAAGCCAGAAAGAGCAGCCGAAAAGGACCAAAAACCGTTTTCCTCTACCAAAACAGGATCGCTTTCGTTACTTTTCATTTTCGATATGGAAGGGTTCTTCGGTTTGGAGTAGCGAACTATTAAAGACAGCATACACGCTCGTTAACGTGGTTGCGATAACTACGGAAATAGAATGGTATGGCTCAGAACAAAACGCCTACGCATTTTGAAGCTACAAAAACAACCCGCAATGACGCTACACGAGTTAGAAGTTGGCCCCGTGCCTGTATCTGCCCGCCCCTGTGTTTGCGTCCTCCTCCAGAACAGGGGTGCTGGGCCATTCCCACCAGGGATCTGCGGCGATTGCCGTTTACCGTTTGTCATTTGCAGGCCATTTTTGGGAAATTTTTGCTGTTTGTCGTTTGCCGAAATTTTTGTCATGTTTTCCGGCAAAACTCGGCAAAACATTGAAATGAAGCGCAGTCTATGCTCGCGGCCATGTAGGCACTAGGGGTAATCCGATCATCCGTTGTTCGCTTAACCGTTATCCAGGGTTTTGACTTGTCTGAGGAGGTAGTTTATATGTTTGAGAACGCGAGTTAACTCTCGGTAAGTTTTCTGTAAACTGCAGGTAAACGCGAGCTTTATATTTGACAACTTTCAGAAGAGGGACCAGGAATTGCTGAAACTACACACTCGCATGCCACGTTGTGAGCCACTACATACGCATAGTGTGGAAAAAAAACCCAAAATGGTCAATTCTTTTTTGGAAAAAAATTGGTTTAGAAAAAACTTCTGAAGATTCTTTGAACTTTTTCCAGATCGCGGTAAGTTCGCGCAGAACTGTAACTTAACGCGAGCTGAAAGAGAAAATGGAAATAGTGTTTGAGTGAGTAAACATATGGATAGCTTTCGAAAAAGTCTTCCGGAGGACGTTCTCGAGAGCTATCCATCTTTTTTCTCATTCACACACTATTTCCAAATTCTCTGTTAGCTCTCATTGAAGGCATTGTTCACGATAAAAACCATGTCTAATTTTTTGGTGGAGATCGGCAGCTGCGGGGCCTAGCGCAACCTTAAAGTTGAGAAAACTAAGTTAAATGAGCTCGGAACGGTCCCCTACGGCCCCAAAGTTGGACACCCGTCGGCTCGTCACACCCCAGATGCACTTTCCACGCCCACCGACGTGAACAAATGAATGCTCAAGATCGTGAGATGAGCGATGATTTCCAATCATTAGCCCCGTTCTTCCCCTCATTCTCAACTTCTCTCTTTACTCAGGTCAGCTCGCACAGATCGGCTGCAAAAGTTGCAAGTTACAAGCCTCGGACAACTCGTCCACCATGCTTCTCTAGCTCAATTTCAAGGGGCCATAACTCCGTTTCCAGAGGGTCTTGCACGATTCCAGGGACATGATTGAAATCAGCATGGGACCGTTTTCAAGATAGGCGGAAAAACAGAAAAACGACTTTTATCGTGAACACTGCCTTTAAGTTGACAGTAGATAGTCCAACTCCAATGTGGTGCTTTAGTTTCTGTTCCAAAGTTTCGACAGATTCTGGTATAGCTAAAGGAAGCAGGGAGCCCTTGTGCACCACAGAAGCATTTGTGCGACACACGTGGGCAGGGTCTCTGAGGAAGTATGCCTCGGCAGTGCCAGGAAAGTACCGCGACCCTCGACTGTGCCGCGAGAGTTTCACGGTGGTACCGCAGCAACTCCGTGATGATTACTGTACCGTGGAGATTCTGTTGCAGTGTCTTGAGGGTCGACAACGCCGCGACATTGACGTGGCAGTACCGCTGCAGTTCGGTGTTGGAACCGCACGAACTCCGCGAGGATGCGTCAGCGAACCCGCGTCGACTAGGTTTCACTATTATGTGTGGTAAAACGAGATTGTTGCTGGTTCAATATCCCATATTTGACGTACATTCCGTATCTCCTAGGTCGCAATAAAAGGAATACACTCTGTCAACAGAGGAGGTAAGCACCGCAGATGTATATTTTTATGTTCGTAGGCCCACCTAGTTGTATTATGACTCATTTCATAAGAGTTACTCGCAATCGGTCATATTTTTTCAGAGCGCAGCAACCGATCGGGGAGCCGGAGCGGCACAACCGAGGAGTCGCAGCGGCACCACCGCGGAGCCGCAGCGGCACCACCGCGGAGCCGCAGCGGCACCACCGCGGAGCCGCAGCGGCACAACAGCGGAGCCGCAGCGGCACCACCGTGGAGCCGCAGCGGCACCACCGCGGAGCCGCAGCGGCACCACCGCGGAGCCGCAGCGGCACCACCGCGGAGCCGCAGCGGCACCACCGCGGAGCCGCAGCGGCACCACCGCGGAGCCGCAGCGGCACCACGGCGGTGCCGCAGCGGCACTACCGCGGAGCCGCAGCGGCACTACCGCGGAGCCGCAGCGGCTCCACCGCGGAGCCGCAGTGGCACCACCGCGGAGCCGCAGCGGCACTACCGCGGAGCCGCAGCGGCACTAACGCAGAGCCGCAGCGGCACTATCGCGGGGCCGCCACGACTCTGCGCTTTAGTGCTCAACAGGAAGCCGCTTTCTCGCGAAGCCGCAGCGGCAATTTTTTTTTTTTGATTTCCATGAGGTCCCTCTATGTCTTGTTTTTGTTAATTTGATCTAAAGAATGAGCTTTTTTGCCGTTTGCCGGCCGTTTTTGGGATTTTCTTGCAGATTGCCATCCGCCGAAATCTGAAAATTGTTTGTCGTCACTGACTCACATCCTTGATTCCCGCGTTTGTGGATTGCCTATTGTATCTATTCCACCACTCACAAACGTCGCCGACGGTGGGAGTGGCCACCAGCTCTGTATTGGAGGAGGATGCAAATACAAGGGGCGGGCAGATACAGGAGCGGGGCCAATTTATCACTCGTGTATCACCATTATGGGTTCTGAGAAATTGCGTTCGCGTTATGTTCTGAGCCATACCATTCTATTTCCTTAATTATCTCAATCACCTGTACGAGCGTGTATGCTGCCTTTAAATGAAATAAACGCTATCCAACCAATTGTCTATCACATGTCAATGTTACTTCTTTTGATAACCGGTTGTTTATCTGCCGAAGGCTGTCAGAAAAAGAACTGGTCTGGTTGCAGCAGTGGGTCTACCGGAACACACAAGTTTGACCCACTTCCTGCCCGCTTTCCACCGTTCTTTTTCCACTCCAAATACGGAAGGAGTCAAAAGCCTAGCATTCGGCGATAAAAAAAATCATAAGTTTCATCCCGAACAGCGACTTCAAGTAGCAAAGCGCTGCCCTACTCAGGAATTTCTGCTAAAAATACATGCTAATTAAAGGCACAGTCCAAGCTCAGGGACGAAATTTGGGATTTCCACATATATGTGAAGAAGACCCACCCTGTATACCACTTGCCAAGTGCGAGCTCTGGACTCCTGCTGCTACAAGCCTCGGACAACTCGTCCACCATGCTTTCCCAGCTCAATTTTGAGGGGCCATAACTCTGTTCCCAGGGGGTCTTGAACGATTACAGAGACATCATTGGAATCAGCGTGGGACCGTTTTGCAGATGGTGACAGGAACAGAAAACCGATTCTGAGGTTGGACTGTGCCTTTAAGGACTCTAAACATGCTACCTGCGGCTTATATTCATAGCTTTCAGTTACATGCGACCTTCAACAAAGTAAGTATGTTGAGCGGTGGAAGTTGACTTACATGTGACATAAAGTACTGACGTGTAACTTAAATATGTTATTTTATCGCACATGTAACTTAACCCGTGGCGGGCTGTTCCCTAGGGAGGTATACTACGCACTCTCGAGGCAGGACGTTAGCGTCGTCGGTTTAATTACACTAGTTTGAGGTACTTCGCGCGCACACTGGCTGGAGGCCCCGCCTAGCCGCCGGCGGCTCGCAGCGTGCTCGGCGAGCATGCTGCGGGCAGGGCTGGGCACACGTCTCGGCATGGCGATTCTGAATATGCACCCCCCTTAGCTCGGTAATTTTTAGGCACCCCCTTATGGGAAATCGAAATCGGCTGTTTTCCGAATAGTTGGACAGCCATGATCTTGACTTCCTGATTTCGATAAACAAAAATTTAAAAAAAGCACTGAATAGAGAATATTCCGAAAATGGCAACAAAAAGGGTAGTGTAATTTCTGAACTTCAAAACAACCCAATGAGGAAAATTTGTTAGTAAGACGGTAAGTTATTACAAAAGATAAAACATTTTTTAATACAAAACAATTGAACAATTACCAACAACAGAAATACTACTATTGCGATAACTAATGTTTCTTGGCGAATGTTTTCATAAACCTATGAAGGATTAGTTAATCTGTGTTTGATTGTTCTGATATGGAAATCAGAACTAATTTGTGTTGTGAAACAATGTTAGGATTCATGTGATTCGTAGGGAGTAGAAAACCCGAGTTTTACCCTCCTAGAATGCCGCTATCCCTTAAAAAATCGGCTTGCCGTGTGATATGGTGTTTGTACGCAGCTACACAGCGCACACGGGAATGGACGCGCACACAATATCAATAAAAAATGTAGTTTATTACAAAAAGGAAAGGAGAAAAGGATTGAAACTGAAGGAAATGGAAGACGGTAAAGGTAGTCTATTCTGGATGTACCCACTCTAGAAATTTAATGTAAATAAACAAAGTTAGAGCGGGTGTAAATATTTAGCCGTGATAAGGTTCATTCAAACGAACCTAGTTGATCAAAACTAGCATCAAACTGAGAGCAAAGGACATTGTGAGAAAGAGGAGAATCTGGCAAACACTTGAGCATCAATGTGACCGGTTTTTAATGTGATTTAAGGACCTTAAATCTCGTCCCGGTTTTACCCCGAAAACCGGGACGAAACCGGGACAAAACCGGGACGAGTTTTAAGGTCCTAAAATCACATTGAATATGAAACCTATTGCTATTATACTGTTTGCTAGATTCTCCTATTTCTCGCAATGCTCTTAGTTCTCATGTTTACGGGTGTTTTTAATCAACTAGGTTCATTTGAATGAACCTTGTAACGTCCAAAAAATTCACTCCGCTCCAACTAAGTTCGTTTACATTAAATTTCTATAATGGATACATTGAAAGTATCCTTTTTCTGCCTTCTTCCATTTACTTCAGTTTCAATGATTTTCTCCGCCCCGTTTTGTAATAAAATACATTTTTTAATTAATATTGCGTGCGCGTCCACTCCAGTGCGCATTGTGTAGCTGCGGACAAACACCAGATCGCACGGCTAGCCTAGTCTATGAGAGATTGCGGCATTCAAGGTGGATAAAACTCGGGTTTTTATGATCAGGGTACTTCTCAATGAGGAGGAAACGGTCATTCGCTTCTTTCATAGTAACTTGCAGTCTTCAAATTTTACAGTTGGCTCTCTTCATGAGTCACATTCTCATGAATTAAAATCTGTAGACTAGTTGTGATGCTGACTGTGCTATCTGTACTTTCAAACTGTCGAAATAAATCCTAGCCTGCTCGGATGAGTCCGGGCGCAGTAAGCAGCGGAGCGGTCGGTCATGGCAAAGTATAACAGTGATAAGAAGATTTTGACATGATAAGCCCGATAAGCCTTGCTTCGACCGGCTCAAAATGAGCGACCTAGGCTATACATCAGTTCGCTAATCTTTTTTTGAACTTGAATGATAGTTTTCCTGGGCGCTGTCTTAGTATATTCACCTCGAATCGGTAACCACCCGCGTAATCAATGAACGTTGCATCAAAGAAACATGACACCACATCAATCCTGACTTGCTTCAAGATAACAGAGTAGTGTTTAATCCTTCATCGAAACAAACTTTGACAGCATCTGTGAATTATTGCGAACACAACCTGCATCTCTATCAATAATTTGAATTCTTTTATGTTCGACTCAAAAAGCGGGGAAGAAGATATGACAAATTAGAAGAATAGTGCGTACTATTTTTTTTCCTGAAGTTCGACAGAACATGCACTTCGTTCTTTTTTTGGTGCTCGGTTTAGGCACCCCCCTTTGCCCTCTCTGCAACGTCTAATATGCACCCCCCCTAAGGTTACCCGGGACGCGTGCCCAGCCCTGGCTGCGGGTTGGTGCGTCAGCCGTGCCTCGCGTGGGTGTCAGGTAACATGCAGCAACAGTGCAAGTTACTCGCGAGGTTGTGTATTATTAGAGCAACTTACATGATGCTTTGACAAAAAAAAAACTGGTCAAGTTACACGTAGCATCGCTTCAAGTTAGTTGGGAACTTTAAGTAAGTTGCGTGAAGTCATCATGCAACTTGCGATAAAGTCTCAGGTAACTTGTTCCGAAATTTCTGAGTATTGCTGAACTAAAAACCATGTGAAAATCGTCTAGTCGCATCTTTTCCTTTAGTCATAATGCACTTCCCACAAAACTCAAGCGAAACGCTAATTCGCAGTTGAAGCAGGTATGAGTGTATGTGTTCGTGCCGTTAAGCCTCTTTCACAGTTTGCAGACGACGCCGTCCGGCAAGTTATAGGATAGGGCTGCGACATCGTTGAGTGCACCTCGGCGCTTAACGTCGGTTCGAAAATTCTCGGTTCATGGTGGGGTGCTAGATGGTATCAATTGCTCTATCACACGCCTGGGGGCGCGCGCGCGACGCCGGATAGCATTGCTCGACGTCGTAGGGCAAAATAATTGTGAAAGGTGCTTTACCCCCGTACAGTCTTGTCGCACTGCCGGCTGTGGTTCCCCTATCGCACCCGGGCACAAGCCACTCCTGGTACTTCCAGTCACCCTCCGAAGGACATTGTTGGACGCTGAGGGGAACTCCCAAAGTACCTCATAGTGAGGAAGGCTTCATCACTTTGTACCATGGCGAGCACTGTGCCCGACTTTGAAGCTCGCGTTGTTTTCGGGATGTGCTCCGAGCCTCGATTCATGTGAGTAACAGAAGTGAACTGCTGCAGCTGATTTCAGGAGGAGCTTAACACTGTACGATTACGACCATAGGAAATTTCGCGAATTCGTTCGAATAAAATGTGTTACAGAGTTCTTCTACCTAAGATTGATTTATTGAAGGTTTCGCAACTGGTTGTTATAATAGTCAAAATGATTCATTTTTTTGGGTGATTGCGGCGAAGTGGGCGCGCCACTAAACATCAGGAGAACAAGAAGCCTTATTTCGATATAACTACAATAATAACTGTAGATAACCTGCTCTCTCCAGTAACACTTATTACGCATACATTTGTCCATCTAATGTAACGCTACATATACCAACACTTTAGGAAAAGATAACAATACTCGGTAACGGACCAGTGCTCGATAAAGCCTTCAAATCTGATTACGTCTTGATAGAGTTTGAATTTGTTTTTGGCTCAAATGCTTGAGTGAGGGCATTTACAATCTTGCTTCGATGGAAATCAACTGCAGCTCACCAACTGACAAAATGGTCCTGCTACCCAAATCATCTGTTTTAACGCTCCCAATAGAATAAGCGATAAGAAAACAATTATGGGAAGCATAACTGCGTAGATATCATAACTTATTCACCAATCAACTGTTGAAGTGTATCATGAGAGGTTTGTTCCATTACATGGGGTTGCCCTCTTTTGATGACATGTACATATTTTCGGACCTAAAGTGAAAAGTAACGCAAATATTTAATGGATAGCAACACTAAAAATTCTGGATGGCTCGCTCATGGAACGAGGGTGGACAGATATTGTACACTTGGGATTCGGAAGAAATACAGTGTGCCTAGTGTGCCAATGAGGAAATCAAGCGCCTTATATAGTATGAAAATGACTTCCAATGGTAGGGAATCGGCTTTCGGGATGGAATTCTTTGTCCATCTAACTTGCTATCATGAGAGCTTTGTCCATCTAACTTGCTATCATGAGAGGTTTGTTCCATTACATGGGGTTGCCCTCTTTTGATGACATGTATTCTCTGACCTAAAGTGAAAAGTAACACAAATATTTCATGGATAGCGACACCAAAAATTCTGGATGGCTCGCTCATGGAACGAAGGTGGACATATATTGTACACTTGGGATTCGGAAGAAATGCAATCGCCGGCCTATTTCCCCTGCCATATTCTGCTATGAAATTCTTTGATTGTTGCTCACACCCAATTGTCATTTCAGAGCACTTTGTTTGAGTCCTAGTGTGCCAATGAGGAAATCAAGCGCCTTATATAGTACGAAAATGGCTTCCAGTGGTAGGGAGTCGGCTTTCGGGATGGGATTCTTCGTCCATCTAACTTGCTGGAATGCATCTCGATATTGTTCATCTGCTCGGATTCTTTTTCTCATGCAGAGCCAAACATCATTTATAAGAATGGTTTGAACGGTTGGCTTTCGCCTGACGCAGTCATTCCGCATCTTCACCGAGGTGAGCCGTCCTAGTAGTAAGCCGTGTCCATTTGTCACGGTCTTCAGCCACAATTTGAACACAATCCATCCATTGGTCGCTATTCCACTTCCTGCGAAGTAAAACATCACGCCTGAACTGCCTTTCAATGCCGAGTGATTTCGAATCCTCCTTCACCACATCTGTTCAAAATTTTCGCTTACGTCCAGGCGGCTATTTCCAGAAAGGACTCGGAAGCATCCTTAGAGCGTGTTGAACAAGACGATTTATGGACAGATTGAAAAAAGAAAACCTCCCCTCTATTTTAACCCTCCCATACTTACTCTAAAATTCTGAGGCGACGCTTCGGATCGCGGACTACTTGTCCAGCGTGGCTAGTAAAGAGTCATGTGAATGCTCATAAGCCATACCACTCTTTGTGGTTTATCTCACAAATTGAAATCGTTCCAGAGGTCAAATTTAGGGCAGTGTCCACGATAATTCTTGTCGCTGAGTTTTTCACATGAAACGATGTCTAGGGAAGTGAGTGTTACTAACTTTGGAAGGAAAACACCATAAAACGCTTGAAAATCGCATATCTTCACCTGAAACGACTTGCGCTCTTGAGTACTATCAGGGGTAATCAACTGGCTCAAAACTGATGATCATGAATTGACTCTTGGGCTGGGATTCATAGGGGGAGAGGAACGCATTGGGTCTCGGCAGGGTTTGGTTTGGTTTGGTTAGCTGCCCAAGCTGGGACCAAACCGTAGCCAACAGGTAACCAGCGATTCACCAAAGGCGGATCACGGCAGCAGGGCCAGTAGCAATCCCCCCCCCCAAAAGTGGGAGCTACCGGCAGGTGACAGTATCAATCACTAATTGGCTATCAATGTGAACGCGCCAACATAGAAATGCACACGCGGCGCCCAAGTTAATGACCGTTGTAGTCAGCCACCTGGCAGCAGTGAGTGTTCTTTCGCGAGGTGGCTGACTGCAAGAAACGGGTATTGACTTCGCTCACGGCCGCAAAGGAAAGAGAAATAGCGCGCGATGCAAAGAGAAGTTCGCTCGATACCGCGGACGTGGAGTCGTGTACGCCAAAGGTGGCGACAGAGAAGGCAGTGGAGCGCTTGCGAACCAACCGGTCTGCTGTCCAGTTATCACCCCAGTGTAGCCGCATAACAGACGGCCATTCTCGCTGTTTACGGGGGCCAAGAAAAATTTGCACCCGCCGGCTGGCAGGCATCCAGCTCCGTTGCCAGCTGATAGGAATGACAGGCGAAACGTTCGAAGGTTCAATTGATGATTCAATGATTCTTGGAGAAGATTAGCGGGAGATTTACTTCGCATTGAAAGTAGCTGTCATGAATACATACGTCTCCTTTATCGATTTTACATGCTTTGCTCCTATTCTGGACTCAACTTGAATTTCCTAGAAGTTGTTTTGGCCATATTCAACCAATTTTGGATTTTTTTAAATAATCGCTTTCTGAAAGTAAAATCAGATTCGCTAAGGCAAACATCTAGGAACGATGACTGCGAAATGGTTTCGTTCTCGAGAAAACGCTCACGTGATCCGAGCGTACTAGTTACTAATATCTGTATAATTGTTTATCTGAGAGCGGTTTTTGTCTGAACTTCGTTTTCCTGTTCTAGGAACGATTTCACTACTTTCGATGCGGACTGGGCAGCGTTAAACAGAATAAGGAAAAAATAGTCCATAATTTGAAAAAAATCCTTTGAACTCTTTGGTTTACCTTGTAAAGGAAAAACATAATGTTACCTCCTCGACAATCATATTACAAAGTATTGCGTATCGCGGTATCGGTGATAAGTGGTCATCTAACAAGAAAATCTCAAAATCGCTTCATAAATCTGACATTCTGTCGCCTTGATGATTTTTGCACAAGATTCTAGAATCTCATCATTCAATGATGAAAAGTTGTTACATCTGAAAGATAGGTACATGTGCACGTTCTTGAAACCCATATTTACGACCGCTAGTTCAATCAAAGTTACAATGGATACAAAAAATTGTGGAGGTTGTGTATGTAGGAAATCGTGAAATGGTTGGCTCAATCAGATCGATCCATGAGAGTTTTGCATTCAACACCACTCTTCGAGAATAAACCTCGTTCCAAGGTGGTAATAATTGGAGGCATCTAGGCATCACCGACCTCAGGTTGGCTGCCTATTTAAATGCGGTGGTCACGATGAAAAACGTTATCGAAAAAACTACAAAAATCAGCTTAGATCAAAAACAGCTGAAAAAACTATGAAGGTAGCACGGTGAAAAACGGGCTAGAATTAGAGTTTTTAGGGCCCAAAGATTCCAGTTCGTGCACACTTGCACAGCGCCGACAAAAAAGATCGCAGTCTCATGCCGAGCAGTCAAAAATCATCGACATTCAGAGGAAGAAATAGATGCAAATTTATCCAATAAAAACAGTTGAACAATGAAAGAAAGCACTCCAGTCAATGTTTGTGACTAGATGTGTACTTAAATCCGAAGGTTCATTGATTGAAGTTCAATTTCAAGCCAGCTGATGTTCTTGATATTAGAGATCATCGATGTCGATGATATGGAGTGGGCTCGTCCACCATCAAAAGACAAGAAAGTTCAGGCCTCAAATTTGGTTTGAAACTGTGGGTTTTTCGCAATTTTCTCTCATAGGTCCTACTACTTTAAGCCCAAGATAGGGTTTAGAGAAAAAAAGAAGACAAGCATATTTCATCGCGACCACTGCCTTTGAAGTCACCACATTGTGGGACTTCTACTGGCCCTGGTTCCGGAACCAACACGTTTCGTCGTGATTCACCAGAGTAGATGGGTAGTTGCGGCGCATGCATTTAGATTTCCCCCACAATTTCCAGCGTCCTTTTCAAATTTACTCTTTTTTCATGTTTTTCTATTGTTTATTGGGTACAGGGTAATATGGGAGCACGGGGCGGGGTTAATCCCTTCGTCGCCAAATCGGCATAGGTATCTCAACCCACTTGCACGTTGCCGATTGACCGACGGAGGGAATAACCTCGCCCCGTATTCCCATCTCCCCTTGTACCGTTTATAGACGATTAAAAAAAAAGAAACTGGACCATTCAAAGAAATTCTAAAATAATAGATAAAATCCTATGAATTTTGCAAAAAACCCCAGCGAGAAAAAAACGGCGGGCGATTCCTTGTTTGGTGTGATTGCTACCAACGCTTTTCGTGCACGTCGGAAACGTAACCAGCCAAACCAAACCAAACCACGGCCTTGAAGGTTCGGTTACGTGGGATCCAGCCGTAGCCCAGTCCTGACTAAACCCGGCGATGATGATTCGCCGGCTTGCGAACGTTTCCAACCAAAAACTGCTGGGACCTCCGGTATAGCGTTCATGATTCCCAGCCCTGGTCGTCGACTTGACCTTACTCGAGCTCCATTGTTCACATTTAGTTGACACTGATACTTTTGTAGGTTTTCTGTAAAAAAAATTGTGCATATTCTCAAACTACTTTATTAGTTAAAGACAGCGTTCATGATAAAAAACCGTATAGTAGTTTTCAATGTTTTGAGTAGCTAGGTCTACTAAGTAGGGGTTAATAGGAAAAAGTCCCCACAGAACACTAAAATACCGGAAAAAAACCGTTCAAAGAAATCCCTGAAAAACTTGCCTGTGCCTGTTTGCGTGCTACGGAGAATGCAGACAACGCATCGAACCTGTCGTCATAGAAACGGTTTCGTGCCTCAAAATCCTTGAGTACCAGGTTGTTCAATAAGTTTTGTCGTTTGATAAAAAAAACACAATTTGGTTCAAAATACACTTTATTATTCAGTATAATCTTCCTGAACATTAATACACCTGAAAAATAAAAATTAAAAATTAAAAAAAATCCATTTTTTTAATCCAAGAAAAAAATTCAAGTCTCATCCATAGTGATGAATCGACGCACGAAATCCACTTTATCCCTTTCAAAACGCTCCAAATGTTGCTGAAAAATTCTCATTCGAATGTGTTTTTGTTCCATTGTTAGCAAATGCGGCACCCATTGTGCACACAGCTTTCTAAAACCCAAAATTTCACTTAAAATATGGCTCACACTGCCTAATGAGGTGTGTAGAACCTCTAATAAATCTCTCTCAGTCAATCGACGATCTTCCAAAACCATATCCTGTATTTTGGCTATGATTTCTGGTGTTGATGAGCTCTTAGGAAGTCCTTCACGTGGATCGTCTTCAAGGCTTGTGCGACCACGTTTGAATTTAGCAACCCATCTTTCTACTGTTCTAATTGTAGGCGAACAATCATTATACTATTTTAACATTCGTTCGTGAATTTCTTTTGGTGCTACACCTTCTAAAAATAAGAATTTTATCACTGCACGATATTCAATTTTTTCCATTTCTGTGACACGGCGGCACTAAATGGCTTGTAAACAAAGAATGAATTGACAGATTGGAATGAAACTTCACATACGTTCATATAAAGAGTGTACTAACAAAACAAAAAAAAATTTGGCTAGTAGCAACGAACTCTCTTATCGAACGACAAAACTTATTGAACAACCTGGTAAAGGACTTTGCTTTCTATTCCCTGGACTGCGAAATCCTTAAAAAATAAGAGGGGCTATTGTACATGCTTCGATGTTAGAACCTTTCGCCATAAAAAATATTCCAAATTTCGGTGCCTGTTCCTACGGTGATGCGGACGCTTTCTTAGAGAGACCCAAAGCTTACGTTTTTGTGAAAAACGGGCAATTTTTTTCATCGTGAACACTGCCTTTAATGTGCACGTCGCAGAATTTTCCCAGGCACAGCAGCAAGTTCCACTTTTTATGGGCGGCGCTGTGCATCTGTGAATGATTCGCCATATTTGTGCCTTAATAACTTTGATCTTAGAGCATCTGTAGCCGCTGAAGAACCTTCGCAGTTCTTCAGCTGTTTTCGAATAAACATACTTTTGCAGTTTTATCAAATACTTTTTCCATCGTGAACACTGCCTTCAAGCAGTTTATTTTTGTCTGAGAGTTCTGCTAGTTTTTGAAGCCCTTCTGGGGCCAAGCAATGCTTTTTTTCAGTTCCAACAAATCATAGAATCAAACTGTTGACGGCAGTGTCCACGATAAATTCCGTCCTCGGTTTTTGGCCGGGAATCGAAAGTTCAGCGTCTCATTGGAGCACTGGGGTCGAAAGAGTGAGCGAAAACGCGCCCGAAATAGGTCCACACGGCTCCGAAGTCCGCTCGCGCTAACCACTCAGAACTTTCCAGCCTAGGTTGTTGCGTCTAATCAGCCCGATTCCTTGTTACGTCTTTACAGGGTCAAAAACGTCATTTCTTATCACTTGCACGTTTGAAAGACGCAAGTAACATATGAGGGGGCGTGTATGGTAAGTGCGTCTTTCGCAAGAGACCACAAAGACGCAAGTAACAAACCGTTTAGACGCAAGAAAGCTACACGAATTGTTTATGACGAGTGCGTCTTTCACAACTGATCGATTTCTCATCGATAACCACTACATTTCACCTTTCCCCCGATAAGTTCATGTGTTTCGCTGACAAGAAAACTTTCTCAGCTTTTCATTTTGTTCGTGATTCTGCTAACTACATATATTTCGAAACAAGGCGGTAGCGTACGACTGCTCTGGCAAACGGGGCAGCAGGAAGGAACGCGCAGGGCAGGTTCACGGTTCGGGCCCCACCCTTGCTAGTGGAAAAGGGGCGTGTTTGGGGCGGATCCTCCGTCCGTGCTCCGTCCGTTCAAAGCAGTACACTTCAGGGAAAACCAGCCACTTCAGTCCGAGGGGAAAGGCAGGTGGCTAGCCTTGCACGGGCGGTGACCGGCCTTGCTATGCACGGAAACCAGCCACTTCAGTCCGAGGGGAAAGGCAGGTGGCTAGCCTTGCACGGGCGGTGACCGGCCTTGCTAGGGCCACTCGTCCACCCTGACACTACGCTCTTACTGCCGCAAATTTTCATATTCACCCTTCATCCTGCCCTAATACGCCCTTGAAAGCGATTTCTCCAACACCCGTACTGCTCAAAAATTCTTTTTAGCGGTCTCACCCAAGACCAGGTTGTAGCAGAGCGGCCTTTTTTACGCCGTAAATCCAAAATCGCTCCATTACAACCTGGCTCTTGAATGAGCCCGCTAAAGAATTCTGGAGCAACACATAATAAAAACTACAAGTAATAACAAATGCAAATTTATTGCTCGAAATCACTTCTACAATAGAGGTTTAACGTGTAAGCAAAAAGCCTTTGAAGGCACTTCGAGATGATGTAGTGTTTGAGATGTTAAAAAAACGGTGCTACGGCAAACGCAATCAAGACTATGAACTATGTCAGAACACTACAACACAATATATGCATGACGACCACAAGGTTCACAAAGTCTAAAAGGTTAGTTTCAATATCCATGAGATTGGTTTAGAGGTGACCGGGTTCAGAATGATGAGCAGATAAAGCGATATGAAACTACGGAATAACATTGGAATAAAAATGAGATAAATCGGATTTAGAGCATCTTCATCGAACCGTAGGCAGAGTACCGGGGGCAGAACAAGAAAAACAAAACTCAAAAGCATATGAAACGCAAAAAAAATACAAAAAACTCTCAGATATTTCGCGAAAACTACTTGTGGTAAGCAATAAGTAACTTGAACGTCTCAAGTTACTTACTCATAACATAAAAGTCACATACACAATGTGGTAAGCAAGTTACCCGAGGCGACCCTGTGAAAGTTCCCCTCGGGTAAGTTACTCACGACATGGTGTATGTGACTTTTCTGCTATGAGTAAGTAACTTGAGACGTTCAAGTTACTTACTGCTTACCACAAGTAGTTTTCCCGAAATTTTCTGAGCTCGACGTCCGATCAACAGGACTCTAAGTCGGGCTTCCGATGACTCCCCCGACGACAAGGCAAGATGGCGGCGCGTCCGCATCGTTGATCACACGTTTCTAAAAAAACCATCACATAGAACAGTCTAAAAACAATTAGTTGAGAAGATATTTGAGATAAAACTCACCTTCATTGGGACCAGCTCTCCATCTCTTTCCACGTACAAACGGACATCAGATCTGAAAAGCAGTGATTAACTTTGTCTGACTTCTTACGCCAGAACATCAAGTCACAGCATAGAAATATGGCCCACATCGCTCGCACTAGTGCCCGTCTAACTACGATGTACCAGTCGGCTCTGGCCTTTTTGATGTCCATGAAGGCCTTCTTTCGTCCATCTTCATCGAAACCAAGAGTTTTCCAGAACCTGAAACAGACAACGTTAACACATGAAAAACGTTGAAGACTGAACGCTAGGATGAAATCATTACATATTATTCTCCTGCATCACTTCTTGTAGCGTTCGATCGTATTCTCGATTACCGATACCCAAGGCATCGAGGCAGCAGCCTGAAGTACTTACAATTAAGAACATAAGATTTCTGAAAAGATATGGATCACGATTAAACCCACCTATGAGAGTATCCACGACTGCTTCAGGAATCGGGATTAGGTCCGCTTTCTTCTGGTACTTCTTCTGGTACCCAAGCGGTCGGCGTGTGTGTTGAACGGTCGTCACGTAGTCCAACAAATGTCCTCTCGACTTCCGTTCGACACGCACGCCGACCGCCTGGGCAGACACTCTCATTCAGACAGACTTTAATTCACAACATTTTTGAAATTCCCTCATTCAGACATTCACAAAATTTTTGAAATTCCGAAATAATTGGCAAAAGGTTATGAGAATTTCGATGAGTGGGAAATATTTTCAGTTATGCAACACCAAACATTTCAAACTCATGTAAACCCGGATGAAGAGATCAACGAGCAGAAAACAGCAAATCAGGAGTGAGATTTCAATTTTTTAGCGGCAAAATATCTTCAAAATGTTCACAAGCTGGGAAAACGAATTCAAAAAAAAGGATGTGAAAAATTCTCCATGGTGCAAAGATTTTCTGAGAAAGACTTCTTAAAATCGTAAACAGTAACCGTGAGAGTTCAAAAAAGGCGTAGCCCTGACGTTTTTCTAGCGCCTATTTACGGAGGGGATGAGGAGAGGCACATATTAGTTAGAAATCAAATAAAAATTCATGAAAAATAAAAAAAATAATGAAAAAAAGCGGCCGGAAGCCGTCTGGTTGAATTCTGACCGATCGATGCTGTCGACAGGTCCATTGCGCGAAGCGGCATTTGAATTCGACCAATAGCAGACGAGGAGGGTGGAGCGTTTGCGTCGATCCTCGCGCTGCAGGTCCAAGGGCGGACATCTCCGAGCTCGCTCTCTCGCAGGACCAAGGGCGGATATCTGTCCCCGCCCAGTCTCCGCCCACTTCCGCAGCTGACCAATCAGAATTTTCACGGCAGCAAGCCCGGCGCTCTAGCCTTGCTGCTGAACCTTCGGAGGGGTGGGATTAGAGGCGGACCTACCGCCCTTGCTGCTACCCCGTTTGCCAGAGTGCTGTTTTGGTGCTTACTGAAGCCGGCACATTGATCCTACTCACGACTTTTACACATCCTGGGCTTCTCAAGTATTCGCGTTGTTCGTGAAAATTGAGGAATATTTCGAAACAAGGCGGTAGCGTACGACTGTTGTTTTGTGCTTACTGAAGCCGGCACATTGATCCTAGACATGACTTTCACACATCCTGGGCTTCTCAAGTAATCGCGTTGTTCGTGAAAAATAAGGAATTCGCGGAGGTGTAGACTAGAGTGAGGACCGAATATTCGAGTTCGAATAAATATTCGAATTTTTCGAACGAATTTTTATTCGAACATTATTCGAATTCGACTATTAGCAAAAGGTGAAAATTCGAACATTATTCGAATTCGACTATTCGCAAAAGGTGAATATTAGAATAATATTTGAATTCGACTATTCGGGAAAGGTGAATATTTGAGTATTATTCGAATTCGACTAATCGGAAAAGGTGAATATTCGAATATTATTCTAATTCGACTATTAGCAAAAGGTGAATATTCGAACATTACTCAAATTCGATTATTCGCAGAGGTGAATATTCGAACGTTATTCCAATTTGAATACCCGAGCTGATTTAACTAAAAATATGAAAATCAGCTCTAATGTATGAAGGAATCGGCATACCTTCCAAGACTGATGTCATTTTCTTCACTACTCCATTGTTCCATTTTTCCGAACGCAAGAGCTAGATTTTTCCCCACACCATCTGATGAGGCTACTAGGGCGGTTCCAACAGGGGGAGCCACGTGGCAATCACACTTGGCCACGCACATTTTTTCATGCCGCTGCGCAATGATAACACCAACCATAGCTTCGTTAGGTGGAGCCATGTACTCCACCAACCTTCACCTGTGAGCTGGGGTGCGTTCCAAGAGTATTCCCATGGCAAAACGCGTCCATGGAATCGTAGCCACGGCAACGTGGGAGCAATTTTCACTTATAATTCGCATCC
This sequence comes from Aplectana chamaeleonis, assembly GCA_029168955.1. Classification (NCBI taxonomy): domain Eukaryota; kingdom Metazoa; phylum Nematoda; class Chromadorea; order Rhabditida; family Cosmocercidae; genus Aplectana; species Aplectana chamaeleonis. The sequence goes on along the minus strand of JAPDOI010000985.1, from coordinate 125,915 downwards.
ATAGAAAGCAAATTTGTCCATGGTGAGGTTGCTTTTCCTCCCACGGCGTCGTGGGAACGTTCTTGGAACGCACCCCTGGTGAAGGGGGAACCTTCACCATTGGGAAAACCGGCGACAACCGGTGAAACGCCCCGAAAAAGAATGAAAGTAACCCAACACTCATGCAAGTCACTTTCAAGATTGGGTGGTGTTACTGCCGGTTTTTCGTCCATAACTTTTTTGTGCTTGGAGATAGAATTCTGCGTCAACTTGTGATTCCAGTTTGGAAAAATATTTTCTCGGTTCTTCAGCCTAATTCATTTTACGAAACACCTGGTTTTCGCCTATAACTCTTTAACCTGGTGAGGGTTGTTTTTGAAATCTACGCAAAATTCTGCGTCGACTGATATCTCGGGTTCCTAACTCTGCTCTCTCCATAAGCAGTCCAGGTCGGTGGAGCCGAGCCCGTTGTTGGCTCCAGCAGAACTCTGCGCCTCTCATTTAAACCATAGAGGCGAAAGCACCCTTTGGAGATAACTATGGAGCTCGGCTCCACCGATCTGGCTGGCTTATGGGGCAAGCAAAGTTAATTAGGCTTCTCGAATAAGCTCCTTAGGCTAAGTTATAGCAGAAAAGTTGATTTTGTAGCATTCTTTGCGTTGTAGCCCGTACAGGTTTAGTGATGAGTCGTGCCTTATTAATTTTGATTGTAGGTGGAAATAAAGCTTTCGAAGAAGAATTCAACTTGTTAATGCCGCTCACTTTGTAGTTGCGCGATATTGCTATGGATGCTTAAATTATTCGAAATTCGAATATTCGAATTTCGAATATTCGTTCGTTCGAAATAAAAAATGAACAAATTTATTCGAAATTCGTTCTTCGAAATAAAAAAACGAGTTTATTCGAAATTCGTTCGTTCGGTCTCTTTTTAAAAAGTCCTCACTCTAGTGTAGACGACGAGTATACTCGTCCGCCTGTACATTAACGCTTTGTCATCGTCAAATCTAAAACTCAAAATCCACATATCACCTGGAATTTCACGCTCTGAAATTCGGTTTGAACTCACATAGGAAACCTAATTCTCTCTAGTATACAGCGCAGTGCAAAAGTATAGGTCCAGCATAAATTTCGCATTTTCGCTAAATTACGATTCGCGCTTCACGAAAATACAAATTCCGTTACGCACAGTTACGTGTCCACGGTGAATATCGTCTCTATAATTTCGTCGAAAAACAAAGCAATCGGTAGCTCACTGCAGCATTAGCGTTAAAAACGTACAGAAACGGGTCCAGAAGAGCCCTAGGAAGCCATAATTTCGCTCGTGCGAGACTTCTTCGCTCACGGAAGGCCTTGCGCGAGCGGAATTATGGCCTTATAAGAGCTCTTCTGGGCCTGCTTCTGTTTGATTTTTCGACGCTATTGTTGCAATGAACCACCGGATTTGCGATTTGCGCCGGAAAAAAACGAATTTTATTGTGGACACTGCCCTTAACTCTGCTGATTTTAAAAGAAGAAGGAGACCTCCTGTTAGTGCAAGGTTCGCCGTGTGTGAAAATCACAGCGCGGACGATTTCCGACGCAACCACCGCGTTTGTTGTGCCCGTTGATTTTATTTTCATTCATACCAAATGATAGATGGAGAGTAAACGTAGTGGTGGAGTGAAATTCGATACAATGCTCGGAATAATAACCTCGCTACGATTGCACAAAACTATTTCCGTTTTTAAGTCCAATTATCCGGTCGGATGCACAAAATACTATCCGGTGGAGAAGTCTGGTTAAACATGGGATCCCTTAGCCGGAAATTGTTTTTAGCCTGAATCTTTTTTATTCGACGAGTCGGTTTTGCGAATTCGGCTCTATCCGAGAATTTGATCCGGTGATTTTAGTCATGGGATGGAACGTATACTGTCGTTCTCGAAGCCTAATTTCGGTCCGCATTCGCGGACAACGGCTGTCTCATTACGGAACAGGATGATAATCGTTGTTCCTGGCACGGTTCATTTTTCCCCAAGCACGATTATCATCATTTTGCGTAGTGCAACCGCCGTTGCCCGCAGTTGCGGACCGGAATTCGGGTTCGAGAACGACAGTACAGTACAGGCCATAATATTTTGCGTTTTCCGCGAAAAAACGCAAAAAAGCGTTTTTGGCGCCCTTTGTCTTAACTCTGTTCATGATGGTCAATTTGAGAATCCGAAGAAATATTTTGAATCAGGATCGAGAGTACTCTCTTTTAGCATTTGCACTATTTGGCATACTTTGTACAAAGCATTTAGGCGTAACAGCATGGACACATTCGCTCATAAATGCCTTAATTGCGAAATCGCGATTCGAGTGGATTGTTTCTTGTCTAATTTTGCATACATATCTTGTTGAAGAGGGAGCCATGTGTTACTCCAGAAAAAAGAGCACACGATGTTGATTCCCAATATCTGTTTAGATTCCCAAATGGACCCTTTTGAACAGAGTTATGGAAAAAGAGCGAAAAAATGCTTCTTAGCGTTTTTCTTTTGGGCCAAAAACGCCAAAATTATGGCCTGTATTGCAGTAACATCGTTTCTCTGCAGTGAGGTATCTGCTAGCTCGAGGTATGAAACAACCTTCCTGAGGAAGGTTAGATCTCATAATTATTTAATAATAATCAGTAATAATCTCAATGTCATATTGTTTTGTTATTTTATCTGTTAACTACAAGAACGTAGGAACCTTAAGCTATCCATTAATGCACTTGTCGTAGTCAAATATGAAGATAATTAGTGTTTTTGCCCACGAAGATTGGGCCGTTGCCGTAGTTATCATCATGCACATGTTGAACATCGATTGCAAACTCACGCGATGTACGGCGCCTCATAAGGGCAAGTCGTTGCTGTTTGGAATAAGTGGTTTATTGGTCTCCCTCGCAACCGACCGACCCGACGAGGGCTATGATATCTTTGGTGCATCGGGCACGCAAACATGAAGCAAGGCGCCTGTGTGCTCAGCGTCTGTTACATGCGTCTCTGTGGAATGATACATGCGCCCTTAAAGGCAGTGGTCGCGCTCAAATATGCTCGTCTTCTTTTCCACTCTAAACCCTTTTCTGGGTATAGAGTAGTAGAACCTATAAGAAAAAATCCCGAAAAAAACGCTGTTCTGGGCCAAATTTGAAGCCTGAACTTTCTTGTCTTTTGATGGTGGACGAGCCCACTCCACATCATCGGCATCGATGACCTCTTATATCAAGAACATCAGATGGCTTGAAATTGAATTTCAATAAATGAACCTCCGGATTTATGTACACATCTAGTCAAAAACATTGACTGAAGTGCTTGCTTTCATTGTTCAACTGTTTTATTAGGTGGATTTGGATTTATTTCTTCCTCTGAGTGTCGATGATTTTCGACTGCTTGGCATGAGACTGTGATCTTTCTGTGCACGTGTGCACGAACTGGACATTTAGGGTCTTAATAAATCTAATTCTAGCCCGTTTTTCACCGCGCTACCTTCATAGTTTTTGAGCTGTTTTTGATCTAAGCTGATTTTTGTAGTTTTTTCGATAACTTTTTTCATCGCGATCACTGCCTTTAAAGGCAGTGTTCACGATAAAAATCGTTTTTCTGTTTTCCCACCTATCTTGAAAACGACCCCATGCTGATTCCAATGATGTCTGTGTAATCGTACAAGACCTTCTGGGAACGGAGCTATGGTCCCTCAAATGTTGAGCTAAGGAAACATGGTGGACGAGTTGTCCGAGGCTTGTAACTTCCGTGTTTTGCAGCCGATGTATGCGAGCTGACCTGAGTGAAGAGAGAAGTGGAGAGTGAAGGAAGAACGGGGCTAATGATTGGAAAGCATCGCTCATCTCACGATCTCGAGCATTCATTTGTTTATGTCGGTGGGCGTGTGTTGCGCTTTTGAGGTTTGCCTTGCGCTCGACGTGGCAACTTCGGGCTCTTTTGGAAGCTTTCCTGACTCGTTTTCATGCGTTCCTTCGACGTCAAATTTACAGTGTGCCCCTCCACTACCCATTCCTAGTGGAAACTGAAACACAATTTTTTTTCGTGAGCACTGCCTTTAATGTAAGGCGCCTGCGTGTTCAGCGCTTGTTACATGCGTCTTTGAGGAATGATACTTGACTTTGACTTAATCGGTTGGCTTTCGCCTGACGCGGTCATTCCGCATCTTCACCGAGGTGTGCCGTCCTAGTAGTCAGCCGTGTCCATTTTTCACGGTCTTCAGCCACAATTTGAACACATTCCATCCAGCTGTCACTATTCCATTTCCTGCGAAACGAAACATCGCGCCTGAACTGTCTTTCGATGCCGAGTGACTTTAAATCCTCTTTAACCACATCCGTCCAGAACTTTCGCCTACGCCCAGGTGGCCGTTTCCAGACAGGATTTGGAAGCATTTTTAAAGCGTGTTGTACGAGACGATCCGGCGTTCTTCTTAGTATATGCCCGAGCAGTCGAAGTCGACTTTCCATTGCTGCTTGAGATGGCGTTAGGAGATGCTGGCACCTCCCTCGTGTCAAGCGTTGATGTACTGCGTCGATTTCCTTGTAAAGGTCTTCGTTATGGCATACACGCGGCCAGAAATATCCAAGCAAACGCCTAAAAGCTTCCTCTCCGTGCAATCCAACCTTTCCATCTGCGTTTTCGGTGCTGCCCACGTCTCCGATCCGTACATCATGATAGGGCGAATAGCGGATAGGTAGACGCGCAACTTGACTTCCTTCGCGATGGTGGTAGACCACAAACACTTGGTTAGAGAATTGAATGCAGACGTAGCTTTCGCACATCGTTGTCGAATATCCGCTGCATAACTACCATCGTTCTTCAGCAAACAGCCCAAATAACAGAAATCGTCCACCAGTTCGATACGTTGTCCGTCCACACAAACTCCAGTTGAAGGCCTCTGAGAGACCCACATCTGCTTGCATTTGTCGGGACGAAGACAGAAGTCCATAGGCTGCGGCATACTTCGAAACGAGGTTCACAATCCTTTGCAGTTTTGCGTTGTTTTCAGCGAATAACACAATGTCGTCGGCGTACTCCAGGTCGACAAGGGAGCGTCCTGATGGTGTTAGGATCACATCCGCAGGAAACTGTTCTGCAACTCTACGCATGATGTCATCAACGGCGAAGTTGAAAAGAAAAGGTCCTGCAACGGCTCCTTGCCTTACTCCTGTTTTCACCTCGAAAGCTGACGTAAATCCGACAGGTGTACGAACTGCTGCTGTTGTTCCTTTGTTCATGTCCTCGATTAACCGAACATACTTTTCCGGGACTCCATCTGCTCGCAGAGCATTGAGCAATCGATCACGATGAGGAGAGTCGAACGCGGCTTCAAAGTCCAAAAAAGCAAGCTGTAATGGCTTCGAAAACCGCTGCCACGATTCAATTACTCTTCTCACGACGAACACTTGGTCGATGGTCGATCTTCCAGGTCGAAAACCGGCTTGCTCATCTCTGGTCGTTCCTTCACGATGTTTGATAAGTCGCTCGAGAATGATACGTTCTAAAACCTTGTACATGACACGAAGTAGAGAGATTCCTCTGTAGTTCTTAGGATCCGTGACGGATAGCTTCTTGTGAAGAGGTACGATGATCGCATGTCTCCACGAATCGGGTATCCTTTCGCTCATCCATATGGCACGGATGGTGTTGGTCATTTCACGAATCCCAGACGGAGGAAGAGCTTTCAGCATTTCAGCAGTGATGTTGTCATCTCCACCTGCCTTTCCATTCTTCATTTTCCGGACACAATCCAAAACTTCCAGACTCAGTCGGCGGTTCCTCACTGACATCGTAATGTGCTCTCTGAACATGCGGGAGCTCAGGTACTGATGGCGCTGGACGATTCAGTAGTGAACTGAAGTAATCCTTCCATATTGGCAGCGTCGCATCACCAACTGCAACTCCATTGGTAGTGTTCAAGACAGGAGAACATCTCTTCATCTTCCCGCTATACTGTCGCAGCAACGTGTAGGCTTTCCTCGGATTCTTCTCCTCCCAAGCCTTCTCGAACTCCTTAGCTCTACACGTCCACTCTCGTTCGCGGTCACTTTGAAGCTGCCGACGCAACTTCCTCCTCAGACGCTTCTCCTCCACGAAGTTTCCTGCAGTTCGGAGAGCACATACTCTGTTGTAGGTAGATGTTGTTTCTTCTGAGACGTAGGCGAACTTCTTCTTAGGCTGTACAACCGGGAGTGCCTCTTTCGAAGCGTCCTGGATGCATTTGACAAAAGAATCCGCGTCGCAAAGTTTCTTCTTAGTCCGTACTCCGATGTGAATAGAAATGCGTTGTCGGAAATTCCTTCTGCACTCTTCATCTCTGAGACTTGTCATGTCAATCCTCTGGAGAGGCTGAGCCCCTCGCTTCCTCTTATGAATCCTCGCAGTGAAGTTCAACAGAACAGGACGGTGATCCGAATCGAATGCGACATCCCACACAGCTCTAGATCTTCGAATGTCCGATACTGGAATATTCCTCGTCAGGACATAGTCAAGCTGTAGTTTCAAAGTTGTCATCTTCCGCTTCCGCTGATCTTCTGGAGATAGCCGGGTTGGTCCCTGCCACGTAAGCTGATGGCGGCGATGATTCCTCTTGAATGTCGATGCAATAATCAGACCACTGCGTTCACAAAAGTCGACAAGGCGGTAGCCATTGTCCGATGTTTGCTCCACTGGGTAGAACCATTTACCGAGTACTTCGGATTCCTGATCAAGTCCCATCTTCGCATTTGCGTCAATCCCCACGACAACAGCATGTTGACAAGGTATCCTGGCCAGCAACGTATTGAGTTCCTCATAAAACGCATCCTTCGAATTGTCTTCGGCGGTTTCAGTGGGCGCATGAGCACTCACTATCCACAGATTGAATCCTCTGTGATCCCGCAGTCGTACGAATGCATTCCGACACGACGTTGAGCCCAACTCCTTGACCATACCATTGAAATCCTTCCTTACAGCTATTGCACAGCCTCCCACTCTCCTATCGTCAGCGTTGCCGCAGTAGATGGTGTACTCTCCGACGCTGATGACGGGTCTATCCTTGAGGCGGGTTTCCTGCAAAGCAGCAAACGGTGCATGGAAATAGCTCAGAAGTCTGGATAGCGCAGTTTTTTGGATATCACTCGACAGCGATCGACAGTTCAGGGTGGCGAAATTGTGGCTTGTGGCCAAAGACTCCATGACTCCCTAGGTACGGATCCTAAGGTGTTATGGACCAGAGGCCTTAGTGTGCCGGACGGCGACACCTTTATGCAATGTGCGGGATACTTTCGCGATATAGTTGTGCACGCTATATCGCTCGAACGTTCCCTGTGCACACTCAAACGTCTGCTGGGTTCAGTAGAAGCAGGGGCACCAACGAGCAGGTACCAACAGACTTGTATACACACCCCCAAGGAATGATACATTCGTCTTTATTTCTAGGTATTGGCGACTTCATGGTATGTAGCATGATGCTATCAGACTACATACTTATAAGGCGGAAATAGCTAGGCTGGAAGGTTCTGAGCGTTCCGCTCGCGGTCGAGTTTTCCGAGGAACAGTTTAGCCCGCTTCTACATTAGCATTGAAGCGCGAGCGCGGCTGAGTTTTAGCCTTGGGGCGGATTTGCGCACGCTGTCTACTTCAGGCCCATGCCCGCGCAACTCATCCACCGTTGAAATGTGGCTTTCAAGAAGATGAGCTCATTATGGATATTTTGCGGCGTTTTTCATGATCCTTTCTTCACTGATGAAACAGTCAGACTCTAAACATCCGTTTTCTGGTGAAAACTCGAAAACTATTTTTATCATGGACACTGCCTTTAACGCACTGACGGGTTTTTTAGTTAAGATTAATGAGAAACAAATCAAGGAAGAAATATTTTCCATGAACGCACATCCTCAGAGCTTTGAGCTCAGTAGATGTAAGCCGAGGGTTTGACATCCGTTTCAATCAACTACCGCACTCGATTGGCATACTTCCGCTCAAAATCATACGAACCCATTGCTGTTGTGCAGACACAAGGAAATTTAGGGAAATCGCAGAATTTTCGCAGTGCCATCTTGTGCTGAGAATTAGTCTGGTCGAGTAGTTTCTCCCCCCAGTCTTCTGCTGATCTCATAGTTGTCGAGCTGGTATCCTTCATTGACTATTCTGTTACGAGTGAACGGGACATATTTTTCTATGAAGACGGTGGGTATGTGATGCGGTCACTCTCACTGATGAGAGGGCAGTTGGCCGTTTCAGGCCGGTCCTAGAAGGTGATCTCGAGTCACTTTCTGGACGTTCATTTTGGACCTATTTCTCAAAGCAAGGAAAGCTTCCTTGCTGAGTACCGTGATAAGGATAATATCCTTGTTGGCGAGGTTGGCATGCTTGCGGCGGATACGTGACAAAGTTTGTACAAACATCGATAGAGGGGCTGGTGGCTAAAGGTCTCCATCCATTTGCAAAATGCCTTGCTGCTAGCAGTACATGCTACTGATAGGGTTGGATTAGCACCATAAGGAAGCATGGTGCATCCAATGAGGAGGGCCAGAAACTCAGTACGCCTTGTTTACACACGCTTCTGACTACTTGGACAACTACGGAGTCCAAATCGGCCACGATGAGCTTTTTTATCGGATATCTCGTCGAATTGAAAGGCTCTTGAGCAGCACTAAGTGCTACTCCGAGGAGCACGTGGTCTATTCGAGTGGACTACGAGGCGCAGAGAGGCAAAGCTTTCGCCGCACCCCTACAAACCCTCCGACCGCAAGGGTATGGAGCTTTAATCTTCCATAGAAGCGGGTCCCCCTACAAAGGGGTGGGTTCCCCTACATAGGGGCGGGTCCCACCTCTCCGATAGGAGCGAGTCTTCCTCAATAGGGATACGGTCCTTGCCACAACCCGCAGCAAGCGGTCAACCCCACGGCAGTCCGCGTAACGAAATCTTCCTCATCACGGTCAACAATAAGGAAGTTTTCTTCGCTGAGGACCGTGCAAGAGACTCCCTCAGCAGTCAAAGATCTTCTAGAAAGTGACTCGTAGTCGCCTTCCAGGAGAGGCCCTGAAAGGCTATCTGTGCCTTCTATGGGATGGAGCCCCATATATATCTACGTACTGTGTGGCTGATAGGCGCCTGATCAATTGTGGAGCAATCGATCAATGTGTTCGATCATGGGCATCGTGGCTCGTTGCTCGTCAAAATTGCATTGTAATCGGATAAAAAGCTTGTGTGTTCTAGCACGTGCATCTCAATCGAACGACGATTAGGCTCCGTCCATAGCAGACGACATAGCGCCAAGTGACGCTGAGGATTTACATCTTTAACATTTGTTATTGATCTAGCTCCCCGGCGACCAGTGCAGCCGACCTGTCGCTGACGGTGGAGGCATAGCGGCAGTAGCGGCTGTTACGAATATTATCAATACCATCGTTAACCACGTGAAGTCCTCGGACACGTTACATGCGCAAGCCGTCGAGCGTCATGAGCCAGCGTTTGGGCAACGACTTGACGCCTGCTGCTGGTCGCTGACGCCTGTCGTCTGCTGTCGACGGAACCATAGGCCACGAAGCTTACTTCCGGAATTTTGTTTAGAAGGAGCTTTCACTGCGGTCACCGTCACAGTCAGAAGCACCTATTACTTCGCTGACCGCTGTCCCCATCCCAACGATTTTTTTTGAACAGCGGGCAGCGCGGGGTATCGCGAAGTGCAGCAGACGCTCTCGTGCCGCCGCGAGCGTTGGCGTGTTACTGCTAGTGTAAGCGTGATGCTACATAACGTCGGCTGGATCCGGAAGACACTTTGCGTTCACTGTTGAAGGATGGCGCAAACCCTGTGCACATATGTTATAGCATTTGGCGCCGAGTTTGCGCCAACCTCCGATGGGGAACGCAAGGTCTCTTCCGGATCCACTCCGATGTTATTTGTCCATGTGTATCTACGATGTACATAGATTTTGCGTGCTGCCACCCATGCACACTGCTTGAGGACATCGAATACACGGGCTTGGAACACAAGGTATGCAGCAGACCAACAAGGCCTTCTTTGTGGACGAGGGAGATCTTTGGAGAATCTGGAAGAAAGCTGAACAGCAAAGATTTAATTCTTGGCATGACACAACCTTCATGGAACATACTGTTTTAAGTGAAAGTTTACCCAAGTCACTACAGGTGGGAAGTTCACACATAACTGTCATTTTGTGGTTGCTTAGTATTATTGTAATTTTGATTTCTTTTTTTTTTCTTGGGAAGTTATGCATAGCTGATCCTTTTGTGGTTGCTTAGTATTATTGTGATTTTGTTTTCCTTTTTTTTCTCAAGACGCCTTATATGTTGTAATAAATCTAATCTAATCTAATATTTTAAAATCCAATGAAATCGACCTTTACGAAGACAGGTTGACCGCTGACCATTTTTTTCAGAGATTTGCACAACAATATAGCAATTTCGTAAACGGAGTACCGATGGGAACGCCAATTTGAGACCTTCTGCACTGCTAGTCATCAAGGTTTTCGTTGATTGCCAGCAAACATAGATCTCGCACAGAGAAAGTGCATGGGGAGGTGGGGCCTCGTTTGTTTTTTTTACTCACAATTACTCAAAACGCTTGGCAACTAGGCAATGTCTAAGAAGTTTCAAAGCCCTCTTTCCGTACAGCCAACACATTCTCACCTCATGTCGTCGATCTGATTTCCATCAGTGAGCGTCTCGTGCATTGGTTTGTCTTCAGAAGGCGATTATGCCGCAGTTTCAAAACTGTTTTTGCGCTAGTGAGCGATATTTTCGTAACCTCGGATGGCTTTTTCTCTGAAGGCGACTTTGTCCACAAAGCTCACAGAGTCTAGACGTATAGGACTGTTCCCAAACTGAATGGACATCAGAATGTAATGCTTCGCCAATTGTAAGAGCACTTGATTGAGCAATTGTCCGAGATGATGCAGTTTTATTCGGCTAACATTTCGGCGTTTTCGCCTTCGTCGGAACTTGGAATGCGAAAGACACATAAGGATTTAGCCGACCAAGCACTATTTCACAGCAAAAGGAGAAAGTTTACAAGAAAATAGGCGAAACACAACGTCGTAAGGCATTTTAAGGGTACTAACCTTCAGAAAACAGACCAAGGCTTGCCAGACACCCTAGGTTGAACTCAGATGGCGGGTGAATGAGCGGGACCACATCAGACCACCCACCTCGTTAGACTTCAGAAGGCCGATCAAGCCCATTGGCAAATCAAAACCCACAAAGATCAACAAAAGGGTCTAGTTTTGTATGACCCATCGGAAAGTTTGACCTGGGCATTCAAAAACGGAAGCCACCCAGCAGTCGATGGTTTCTCCCGTGTAAATTTAATGTGTTCCGATTGCTTGTTGAGAAGATCAAAACAGGTGTCCATCTCGGTTTGAGTAGGGCACACTATGAAGCAATCGTCGATATAACGACCGTAGATGACTGAGTGGCGATCTAAAACTGGCAATTCCACTTTTGCATGAATGACACTGCCAAAACAGGTGCTGACCTTTGTCCCATTGCCAACCCCCTAATTTGCTTGAAATATTCCCCTGACCACCGGAAAATGCTGCAATTCAGGCATTCCCTGAGCAACGCCATTATTTGAGCTACAGAGAGACCGAAGAGATTGACATTGGCCTGGTGTTCGTGGGAATTTCAGAGACCGCCTGCAGAGCGCAGTCATTCGAAACATTGGTGTGCAAAGATGTCACATCGAAAGACTCCATAACGGAACCGTCTTCCAATGTACCGTCAGCCACGGGAACCAGATATCGCTGCTCGCAGAACTCTTGAGGCCTTCTGGATAAACTCCGGAAATCCACAAATCAACAGAAAGGACGAATGTGTGGCGGTCACCCAAGAACTAACCCCTGTTGTTGACCTTTGTGGGTTTTGATTTGCCAATGGGCTTGATCGGCCTTCTGAAGGCTAACAAGGTGGGTGGTTTGATGTGGTCCCGCTCATTCACCCGCCATCTGAGTTCAACTGAGGGTGTATGGCAGACCTTGGTCTGTTTTCCGAAGGTTAGTACCCTTAGAATGCCTTACGACGTTGTGTCTCGCCTGTTTTCTTGAAAACTTTCTCCTTTTGCTGTGAAATAGTGCTTGGTCGGCTAAATCCTTATGTGTCTTTCGCATTCCAGGCTCCGACGAAGGCGAAAACGCCGAAACGTTAGCCGAATAAAACTGTATCATCTCGGACAATAGCTCAATCAAGTGCTCTTACAATACCATATCAAACCGAGATTTATTGAAAGTCGAACGTGGAATATGCTTCGTCAATTTTCACTATCTATAACCAGCGGTGTAGTTCTCTTCAGTGACCGTTCTTCTCTCACTTCCTCGTGTGAAGTTCAGAGTCGCACTGAAGAAAAGAAGTCTGCGCAAAAACAGAATATATTTGAAGCTTTCATATCTTCTTCAAAAAGAGAAGGGTATGGCTGGAAGATAGCTCGTGAAGATGTTGAGTGACTGTAGTCTGTCGTTTTTCATTTGCCCTGGAAACTAAAAGACTGTGAATTTGGGAATGCATGTATTGATATATGAACAGTCGCAGTATTTCTTTTGATTAGTGCATGTTTGGTCATGTGAACTTTTGTTGGTGGAGTCAACCATTACATCAGAAACAAAACAATTAATCGGTGAAAAAACGTCTCTTGTACCCAGTACACGAAAAAGGGAGAGCCGCGTACTACAGCAGTCGCCTAGACGCCGTGCGCGGTGAAAGTTTGCTGCGTTTACGTGAATTACTTTGTTATGGGGTCTGAGTTAAATGCGCTCTAGCGAAGAAGAACGAACGCTCGAACGCAGCGCGAATCGCTCGCGTCACCTTCCTTTCGGTTCACTGAGTCCACAGGCCCGCGCTCAAAGCTATGTCTACCCAGAGACCAGAAAAAAAAGAGAAACTGAATAAGTTATCAATATTTTTTCACATAGACCTATGCAACACACCACACCCTCAGTTACTTTTTTCAATGTGCGTTCTTCTCAAAGTTGAAAACAATGTCGCCGAGTAGGTTTCTCTCTCGATACGGTAGCACAGGTTTCCCGTTAAGTGTATGGCAGTGTTTTTTACGACAACTCAGGTAAAACTAGTTGTCCAGAATTGGACGACAAGTTGTCGAGAGTCGGTCGAGATTAAAGTAGTTGTTCAAAAAAGGGGGAAAAGCTGTCGAGAATTTCAAAATTTGAAGTATTTGTCGATTTGTCCAAAATTTTGGAAGAAGTTGCCGAGAATTCGGGGGATCGAGCGCTAGACCAGAATTCAGGCAGATTCCTTGACAACTCCACCCGAAATCAAGGATATGTTTCGAATATGTCAAGAAATTCCCACGGATTCAGGACGGTAACTCCATGACCCTCTTTACATCACATTCTTCGAAAGTCGTAACTATTGTTTTCGTTCCGTTCTCTTCGTGTTGATCCTAGGCGGCTTTTTTTCTGTTTAATTTCATTCTTATAGCTGGTCATCGATTATAATTTATTTCACCGAACTCTCAAATATCTAACTCAATTTTTACAAATTTTCATGTTCTAGAATTATCGGACATACCAAAACATGGAATTCTTAAGTCACTAATTTTTGAAAGTTTTCGCTCTGATCTCTTTCCAGTGATCTATAATTGGAACAGCCGGATTTAGAACATTATTCAAAACGTTACCCAACATTTTAAAAAAACACCTTTGAAATTGAGATTATTCATTAGAATAAATCTCGAGTGTTTCGGTTCCGACCCGAATATGCAACTCTAGGAATCCATATTTTGCCCAATATTCAGATATATCGGAATATTCGGCAAAGCTAGGATCAGTACATAAGATTATTGAGAAAACAGTTTAAATATATCTATGGAATACTCGAACACTTCAGAGGAATATTCGGATCAGAAATGGGAGGCGAAAGGAGAAGTCTATCACAAATCGCTAAATAGTTATTCGTTTTCTGAAGACTTCTGCACAGGAAACTGGTTAAAGGATGTGGAGAACATTTTAACAGAAACTTCTTTTTATCAAGAAAAAATTCTGCGCTCACGAAAAGCATCTATCACTTTTTAAGAACGTCGATCACTCATGACCAGGCAAAGTAATCACTAGGAATAGATATGTGAATTCTCATGTTTCCTGATGTTGAAATATAAGGTAGACCAGAAAATGGGATTTTGAAGTTACGAAATTCTTAAAAATTTCGCGCTTCCAAGTACTGAACTTTTTTCGATGATCTGCAGTTGGAACAATCGGGTTTTGAATATTATTTACGAATTCGCTCTATGAATTTCAAAATCATGTTGGGAATCAAGACCATTTATGCGAGTTAATCCGAAAAAATTTCAAAATCTGAACCTTGCAATAATTGTGAAGCATTGTCTGCAGCATACTATTCTTGTCTATTCAGTATTGTGCAGTATTCTTCACGAGATGGGTCGCTTAATAATTGCCTGCATAGGTGTCTTTGAATTTGTAAAGGCATCGTTCGCGCTGAAAACCAATATCCATTTTTCAGGCTCAATTTCATGATTGATCCCGGCGGACCACGTTGGTGAAGTTTTGCGCGTCAAAAACATGAGGTTCTCAAGTTGGAGTGGTTCAAAATGACGATCCGCCACCAATTTTCACCAACCATCTAGCACAAGGATCAGAAGCGCCACCACATGCGCGGATGATTCAGCATTTGAAATTTTTAATTCGGGAAATTCTGACATCCAAACTTGCCCAATGGATACTTTATTTTTCAGAATAAGTTCCTGTGAACAAGAGGCAACAGGAGTTCACCCACCTAATAAGTTTGAAGCAAAAAACACATCCGACGTTTGCGAAAAAAACTTCAGACGTATTGCACCAGACACACCGAAATCGACGGAGGGGTGGGAAGTGAATAATTCGAGACATTTCAAGATGAGTTTTTTCGCAAAAGTCGATGGTTTTGTGGAGCCTTTCCACTCTTATTCTGTATGTCAGAGAATTGCCTGCGCAAAAACATGAAAAAATGAGATACGATTTTTTGCGCGTACGATGCCTTTAAGAAATCTTTGCTGACAGCGCACTAATACTGTGCTTCTCTGGGCCAAATTCCGGTCCGCAATTGTGTCTCAACACGCTTTGCAGCCGCGCGCTTTTGAATTGGAAGAGTTTTCAACGCCGCGGTCGCCGATCTGTTGACTCTATGTGGGTTTAAGAGACTGGAAGCTAAACAATATTGAAGAAAACTGTATGAAAAAGCCATATCGAGTCGACTTTGGCGCTGGACACTCGAGTGACTCGAGCGCGTGCGGCCACAAAGCGTGTAGAGACGCAACTGCGGACCAGCATTAGGCCCAGAGAAGTACAGTACTGGGCAAGGCCGATAGGGGCCCATGTTGAACGACTATGAAGGCTCACAGCATATACGATGCACTTTTTGCTTCTGGCAAACGTCGATTTGTTGAGGTACGTTGGGAGTTCCGCCAATAAATTTTTGGGAAAACATCCCTGTGGGTTACCGCCAGCCGTTGTAATCAACGGTTGAGCAGGATCCCCAAATTTAGGTAAGTATAATCTTTTGTACATGTGTATGGCTGTGTCTTAACTGTCGAGAATCGAGGAAGAAGTTGTCGAGAATAGGTCGAGAATAGGTCGAGAATTTGTCGAGAATTGGGGGAGAATTTGTCCAGAATTCTTCAGAATCTGCGAAAGTTGTCCTGCATTCGTACGCCTGCAGGACAACTTTTCGTCCAATTCTCGACAACTAGTTTTACCTGAGAAGTTTCGTTTCCGAGCTTATCACGCTTACACTAACACGAATTGTTAGCAATTTTTTGGACCCTATATGTTGGAAAAGTCACGAAGAAACGACAAAACGGGCTAAACCGCCCGCTTTTATTGCTGGTCAGAAAACAGTTGGTCAGAACTATGGATGAGACATCGATGGCTACAACCGATAAATATTGGGGTTAAATCAAAATTGGAAGGGTATGGTACGTGAGACAGTACTAGTCAAGGTTCAAAATAAGGATAATCTGCAGAGATGGGTACGGAAAAATCGATTGCCCAAAAACAGTTCGGCTGACTCAGTAGTAGAATGGCGGAGTGAGACTACAGCTTCTCGCGCACATCCAGAGTCAAGCGCACGTTGATGGTCGCAGAAGGGGGCTGCAGTTAACGTTGCAGTCAGGAGGTGTAGATCCCCAGCTGAGTGCAAATCCGCCCGCAGTGTTCTTTATGAACTACACACGAGAAACTCGAAAAAAAAAATCAAATACTAGATAAATATGAGTCATTTTCCAAGTAAAAATACAGCAATTAGCCCTCAATGAACAAAATACCGGCCTACACAGTAGCGGATGGGCTGCACCGAACCTATCCGGGAGTTCTAGAAGAGAAGTGTGTGAACATCCCAACTGGAGACGTTCCCCACGAGGGCAGGGGCGAAACGGGGTGCCTAGGACAACATCTCATTTTGAAGGCAGGGTTCTCGATAAAATCGGTTGTTGTGCTATGCCCACGGAATACCATTCCGTGGGCATAGCACAACACAGATCTGGCCATCACAAAAGTGAAAATATGTATATAATTGGAGGAAACGCGCTCAGGAACGAGTTATTGCTTTGTGTCCTCCGGCCCCCGATTCTCGAGATTTGTGTAGAAGCCTGCTTTGTCAACTGCTTTATTTTGCTTCTAAGGTACTTTCTGAGCATTTCGGAGGACTACTGGCTACTTTACCACCCAAATAAAAGGCGGATATGCAAGCACAAATGTAAATCTCGTTAATTAGTGGGCCGGCCGACACCGGTAATTTGCAATTATACTTTGTTTTTGAGCGTTTTTCGCGCAAATTTCCGATTGTTTTCACTTATTTTAACTTTTGTGTTGACCGAATCTACATTTTCATGAAGAGAGCTCAAAAATCGTTTTATCGCAAACCCTACTTCGAAAGACATAGAACACCCAGAAAATTGTTTTTCGGGTTTCCAGCTGATGTTGGAGAGGGTCACAAGCTGATCACAAGAGTATCTCTGCAATCGTTCAAGACCCTCTATGAACAGAGTTACGGCTACATAAAGATGACTGTATTTTAAGGGTGAAAATATGGTGGACGAGTTGCCTCAGGCCTGTATTTTTATTAAATCGCATTCGGTGCGCGAGAGCGAGCTAGGAGGAGACAGTTCGGCAGTGGACTGAACAACGGAGAGATGTTGGGAATTCATCCATCCATATAGCCGCTATCGAGTTTGCAAATCTGGTAGGAGGTCGGGACTGTGGTTAGCTGGCGGATGGCGGAGCAGGATGACCTCTCAACCAGTACACAGCTGTAGGTGCCATAGGAGCTCTTGTAGCCTAAACGAAACGCTTCCATTCAGTACGGCTCGCAGCAATTAAGCTATCCTTAAAGGCAGTGTTTACGATGAAAATCGTTTTTCTGTTTTCCCAGGGATCTTGAAGACGGTCCCGTGTTGATTCCAAAGATGTCTCTGGAATCGTAAAGACCTTCTGGGAACGGAGTTATGGTCCCTCGAAAATTGAGCTAGGGAAGAATCGTGGACGAGTTATCGGAAACTTTTAACTTCCGCCATTTGCAACCTGTTGTATACCAGCTGACTTGAGTAAAGAGAGAAGTTGAGAACGAAGGGAAGAACGGAGCTGCTGATCGGAAACCATCGCTCATCTCACCATCTCGAGTTTTCATTTGTTCACGTCGGAGGGCGAGCATTGCGCTTTTGGGGTTTGCCCTGCGCTAGAAGTGGCGACTTTGGCCTCTTTTGGAACTCTTCCTCGCTCGTTGTCATGCGTTCTTTCGACGTCAACGTTACAGTGTGCCCTTCCACGACTCAATCCCAGTGGAAACCAAAAAACATTTTTCATCGTTAACACTGCCTTTAAGGACACTGCACCGTTGGGACTTCATATCCACCTCGACTTGCTCCAACCATGCCTTCTTCGGTGCTGCTCTCTCAACCTTCTGCAATGACGGGCGCTTTCTTCATAGCAATCTGTGCGGAAGTCGGTTTGTTTCCATTCTGCATACGTGTCCGAACCAGCGTCACTTTCTCATTGGAATTTACTCTTCGATCGTAGGTTGATGGTCGAAAGTGTCTCGGATAATGTCGTTCCGTATGCGATCTCTTAAAGTTGGCTCGAAGATTTGCCGCGGACGCCGCGTTTGAAAGACCTCCAGCCTGCTGTGATCCGACTTCAACAACGTCCACGACTATGACCCGTACACTAGGATTGGCACTATGAGCGCGCGAAACATCTGGATCTTTGTCTTGATTGACACATTACCCTCCTTCCATAGACACCAGCCCAGCGATGCGAAAGCGGTCGACGCCTGCCCGATCCTGCACAGTATCTCCGATGTAGCCACTACATTTCGCTTTTGCACCACTGATCCAAGGTACTTGAACTCCTTGATTTGCTGAAGTTCAGCTCCCTCAAAGAACACAGAAGCACGTGAACCGTTCGACGTCATGACTTTGGTCTTCTCCTTAGTAAAACCCACACGATTCCGCGACTTTTGCCATATCATTCAACAAATGCGTGGCTTCCATGTCAGTATAGGTGAACACCGCGCTGTCGTCCGCAAACATCAAATCCGTGAGAAAATCGTTGTCACCGAATTGGACTCCTCTTCTATTTTCGAAGGTCTTTCTCAAATAGCATCGATCACAGTATTAAAGAGAGGCGGCGAAATCACATGTTTCTGCCGGACGCATGCACCGGCTCTGAATTGTTCGGATAGCTTGTTTCCGACGCAAACACAGCTAGTTGAACCACTATAAGTTTCTTGCAGAAGCTTCACAATTTTTCGTAGCAAGTGTTCGCGTTTCATCGATCTCCATAAGCCGGGCCAGTGCACGCAATAGAATGCCGACTTGAAGTCTATGAAGGTGATAACGACGCGCTATCCACAGCGGATCCTTTCCTCCATAAGTTGACGAAGTGCGAAAATTTGATCGCTGCATCCTCGACCCGGACCAAATCCTGCTTGTTGTTCACGGCAGGTACTCTCCCGTTGGCGTTTGAGTCTGGACTGGATAGTTCTCGTTAAGACTTTACCAACAATCGACAACAGGCTGATCCCGCGATTGTTTTTACAATCTCTGGCATCGCCCTTCTTATGAATAGACACGACGATAGCCTTCTTCCAAGCAGATGGCACGCTCTCTGTTCGGCATATGCGCGCGGTTAACTGATGCAGCTGACGCAGTAGAACATCTCCCTCTGCCTTGATGACCTCAGCAAAGACATTGTCAACGCCGGACGCCTTTCCATTTTTAGCGACTTAATTGCCGTCTTCACTTCTTCCGCAGTGGGCTCCGAGTCGAGCGCTGTCTACTGTGGTATCTCAACTAGCAGCGGTTCGACAAGTGGATCTTGTAGTGCATCGTGAGGGAAGAGTTTTCTCAAGAACTACCTCCATCGCAACAGAAGCTCTTCTGCAGATCTCACAAAAGAACCATGCGTATTCCTAATGGAATCTCTCATGGGTTTGGTCTTTTTTTGAGACGATTGAGTGTGCTGTACAATGTGCGATAGCCATTCCTCCCAACTGCCTCCTCCACTTCGTCTGCTACCCTATTCCAGTATGACTCCCGCTCTTATTTCAACTTTCGACAAAGCTCCTGACACAGCTTTCGATAACCTTCAAAGTCTGTTAGTTTCACTCGCTTCCGTTCGTCCATGAAAAGGGAGAGAATCATCCGATATCCAGGGCTGCGTTCGCCGGCGAATATCAGGGCAGAGAGGCTCTGCGCATTCAAGAACGATTTCAACTGTCTGCTTCTCATGTTCGTCTACAGACAAGACCTCTTCCAGAACTGCAAACCGATTCGACAGCGCGAGTTGAAAAGTTGCTTTTGTTCTTGGCGCCATCAATTATGACCAGTCAAGTTTCTTCCTAGGGAACTCCACAGGCGTAGACCGCCGTAAATGAAGGTGCACTACTGCACGCAAAAGATAATGGTCGGATCCACAATCAGGCCCTCTCATGGCTCGCACGTTTTTGAGTGAAGATTCAAAACGTGAGTTTATTAGCACGTAGTCCAAGGTGGCCACATCTCGTCCAATTGGGCTTCTCCATGTTAACTTATGTTTCCTAGAGTGCCGAAATTGACTGTTACCGATGGCAAGCTCGTTGAACGCGGCAAACGAAAGTAGGCGTAGTCCGTTATCATTTGTTTCGCCCACGCTGAACCTCCCCAGCATTCCTTTCCAACCTGTTCTGTCACTACCGACTCTTGCGTTGAAATCGCCCACTACAATGGTGATATCGGTTTTCGGGATAGTGTTAAGCACGTCCTGGAGTTGGGTGTAGAACTCGTCCTTGTCAACGTCAGATTTTGGTGTATAGATTAACACGACATGGGTCTTGATTGTTCCGTTCAATACAAGAACAGTGATTCTCCAGAATTCGGCTCGAATGTGATAACACTGCTAGCTGCGCGACTGTCTATCACGGGAATAGTACAACACCATTTTATCGTAACTCTCCGGCACCAGAATAGTCACCGTTCCACATCCGCGCATCCTCAGCTCGGAAAGGGCAACAATCACTAATTTGGACCTCGACAACTCTCTTGCTATTATCTCTTTCTGACCGACACAGTGTCCTGTACGCACGTGCCATGCTCCAATCCTCAGCTCCTTCTTCGGTGTCACCAGTCGTCCTCCATTTTGGCCAGTAGTATTCTTCTCAATAACACCATGGTTCCCTGGTGTTGGCGCATCGGCTGCCGTAGCTTCTTCGTTGTTTCCTAACAGACCCTCCATGGTTACCACCTAAGTTTTCCACCCCGTCGGTAATACGGGGGCCAACACTCCTCCTTTCTCATTCGGGCTTGGGGCCGGCAACGGCGGAGTTATTTGAAAGAGAGCCACCTAAAAAAGTTCCAGGTCAATAGGGGACCTATTGACCTGAGCTGAGCCTGCCATGGTCGAAAAAGTGACTGTGAGGCCTTGGGTGCATTTGTGGCCTCTGTTTAAACGTGGACTGGTTTAGGTAAAAGGTTGAGTGTGAAGGCATCACAGGTTTTCACGCTGAAGAAAAGGGAGCGTTCTGTCCAGATAATGATCACAAAGCTATGTCTTCTCCTGTGCACATCTGATATTTTTTTGAATTTCTTCTCCACTTTAGCTACTATACACAGGAACTAAGTAATCGTGCTGGCAGAAACAATATCAGAATTGAAGATTATCGCACACACTGACCTTAGTGAATCTCCCAAGTTTATAAGGATGATGCATGCATTTCGGTGGATGCTGAAGTCTGATTGAAATATGAGTAATAATAGTGCGCTCCATTTCCCATCGATGAGTTTAATTTCCCTTTTTGTTTTTTTTTTCAATTGAAATTACTCTAAGTGCAGATACTGCATGGTTGAATGTGTTTTTGCTTCCTTTTTCTCTACCACCCTGACATATTTCCTGAGCAGGTAATCTTAGATACCTCTAATCCTTTTGTCACACATAAACACTCGAGAGAAACAAATACTCACGATTTGAGTGGCAGCAACAGCCTAACACCACGATCTCGGCCAACTCCCTGCGAGAACGCCCTCTATTCTAATTACTTTGCACCATTTATTTTGCTCTTTTCGTGTAATAATGTGAAAAAAATAGTTTTATCTTTTTTTTGTTTTGCTCCTTTCCTGCAATAATGTGGAAAAAATAGTTTTATCGTTTTTTTCTGCTCTAAAACCATCTGCGAAATGTTTATTGGTTGGGTGACCTACGTTTGTGACAGGGAAGATACTTATAAGTAACTCTGGTGGAAATGTGACTTACAAAAGTTTCGACTCAAAGGCAGTGTAAACGACTTTCTAAAGAGAATTCTTTAAAAGTATACGAAGCGTATGGAATGCATTTTAGCACATCTAGCCGCAAGTGCGGCACGCGCCTGCTGACCATATAGTGTCGCCATGAATGGGCCTACGTATAGCAATAACGTTTATATTGCCTGCAGTACTTCCCGGTTAGTTCTGCTTTTCTGACTTACATTTGACTGCTCCGAAGGACGGCTACCTCTTACTATAACCAGACGGTCAATCTCATCCTCTCTCGCCTAAAGTGTTGGCACCATGTTTGCAAAATTGATTGAGATGGTGTCGTCAATAGATACGTGCGGCCCGTACTAGAAGGCCTACGCCCTGAAGGCAAAAAACATGGGCTAAAATTATTGTATTTGAGCAATCAATCCGTGTGTTTGTATTCGAGAGCGTGATTTGGTAAGAAGCAGGCAGAGCCTCGTTTCTTTAGTTCCTCAAGAGGGGGTCAAATTCGGTGGGTTTCACTCGTTTTTTGCTATCAACGGCGTAAAGCTTCTAGTAAAACATCTTTCAAAGTATTTCATAGGGAAGCGCTTGCCGCTCATTCAGCAACTTTGCCATGAAGCTCACTTCATCATTAATAATTCCAAGGTGATGTTGCGCTACCGTGTGTGCAAAAGCAATCCTAGAGTTTCCCTGTTTGGTACAGTGGGGCCCCAGCTTCATCCTGCACTGCCATGGCGGTGCTGCCGGATATTTCTCTCGCGTGCTGAGCGATGAAAAGCTCCATAGTCCACCGCTCGTCCCGCGAATTGGGCTTGTGTCGACCTTGCGGTGATGTCTAAGAAAGATGTCTAAAGGCCGTATGAGTCTAGTAGCTTTGGCCCATCTACCACCAAAGTGTACGCTGCCTTTGGTAGTGCTTGTCTACTTTAAAGGCAGTGGTCGCGATCATATATGCTTTTTCGTGTCTCGAGTAGTAGGACCTATAGGAAAAAATCGTGAAAAAACCGCTGTTTCGGGCCAAATTACAAGCCTGAACTTTCTTGCCTTTTGATGGTGGACGAGCCCACTCCACATCATCGGCATCGATGACCTCTTATATCAAGAGCATCAGCTGGCTTTAAATTGAATTTCAATCAATGAACCTTCGGGTTTATGTCCACATCTATTCAAAAACATTGACTGGAGTGCTTTCTTACATTGCTCAACTGGTTTTATTAGGTAAATTTGCATTTATTTTTTCATCTGAATGTCGATGATTTCTGACTGCTCTGCATGAGACGGCGATCTTCTTGGTCGACGCTGTGCACGTGTGCACGAACTGGCATTTTTGGGCCTTGAATTCTCTATTTCTAACCCGTTTTTCACCGCGCTGCCTTCATGGTTTTCAGCTGTTTTTGATCTAAGCTGATTTTTGTAAATTTTTCGATAACGTTTTTCTTCGTGACCACTGCCTTTAATCACTCGTTTCTTCGGAGACGAGGTCTAACTTTGAATATTTTGGCACTCTTTCGGAATAGACGACTGACTCTAGGGAAAAAGGATTTTGCGTGCAATTATGGGACCATCTTCTGATGTTTTTGCTTCTAAGCATGTAGAATCATAGAACAGCATGTAAAGTTTATGCAAATACTCAGGTCCGGAATGTACCAGAGTTTTACCAGAAGTTTCCCAGTAATTACTGGTAAACGTACAATTACCACAAGTTTACGGAAAATTTATTGGAGAATACCCCGCAATCCTCGGATTGAGCCGATTCTATCAGATTATCGGGCATTTACTACAAGATTTCTCCGTAATTCTCCAGAAACTCCTAGTAATCTTCCCAAAAACTTACAAAGTCTGCGAGATCCAGGAATTAGCGCTTCTTGACCCGTATTGTCATTGGGGAGCCCCAAACGACGCTGAAAACGCATGAACGCACGCGTCTACGCTTCTCCCAGCCACCGCACGCGCAAACCTAGGCGCACTCGGGCCAGCTTCATGCTTGCATGCTTGGCCACGCTCTGGACTACCTATCATTCATATATAGCGGAAATCGTTACGATTACGCATGGCTGCGGTCACGCGTCGCGGGAATAGTGAATGCGGCTGTACAGGTGTCACTCGCCCGCATGCGCGCACTACTCTCACACTCACGCGCGATTGCGGAAACACATGTAAGAGTTTGCGCGCGTATCTACATGTACGCACCCACGCGTACATACATGCGCGTGGCTCGTATATACAGGTACGCGAGTCTAAACCCGCTCACAAATACGTCGCTCACGGGGCTCATGCGCGCGGTTATACACTAGCACACACGCGTGTACAAACACAAGCACATCATCGCGCTATCACGCGCACACATATACCTGCGCACACATGCTAGTACATTTGCTCATGCAATTGCACGCGCACGTGCGCGTGTTTGTACTTGCACATAACCACAAGGAAAATCTTGCGTGTTTGCGAGTAGACACTTGCGCGCGTATGTACACGCTCGCACACACGCGAGCACATTTGCTCATGCACCTGCACGTGCAAGCGCGCGTGTTCGCACTCGCACACAAACATGAGCAAGTTCTTGCCCCTACGCGCGCAGACATTTGTGCGCGTATGTACACGCACGCGCACCCGTCAGTATTAATGCACTTGAACATTGGCCTACACGTGTTTGCTAACACAAGCGCATCGCCGCACTATAACGCGTACACATACACGCGCGCACACACGCCAGCACAACTGCTCATGCACGCGCTTGTGTGCATGTTCGCATGCGCACATAAACAAGTGAATTTTAGAACTCCTGCGCATAGGCATTTGTGCGTATAAGTACACTCACGCACGCTTCCGCCCGTTCACATAGAAGTGCGCGCCTACACAGTGGCGCATGCGCGTGCACAAACACAAGCACATCATCGCGCTCTTATGCGTGCACGTCTGGGCACACTAACATATACATACACACGCGTAATCCCACACATAGCAATTATACATACACACATATGCGCGCACACGAATACAAGCAAATTCCTGCGAGTAAACATTAGCGCGTACATACACGCGCACGCGCGCACATGCGCACGCACGTATCGTTGGCATGGATTCTAATGAGACTTTGCGTTCTCCATCGAAGATTGACGCAAACTCGGTCATTCGGAAGCTGCCGCATTGTTGGCATGTTCGCACACGTTTGATCACGTTATCGACCCTTATGGACGTGCCAACACACGTGCGATGACGCCATCGGCGACGTCTCGTTCACGTTTCCAGATATCTCGTTTCATTCTGCTCCGATTCTGATTTAGGCTTTTTTTCCTATGTCTTTACCTTGCCACTTTGACATTGTTTTAAACTTTGTTGGAATGAAGGAACAGTAGGGAGAAGAGCATATTTCTGAAAAAAACTTCTTTCAAAGGAAAATGAAACGAATTCACTTGAGAAAAACAGTATTTCTTCTCCTTTTTTTTCGAGGTTGTCATGTATTCGGTTTACATCAAGGAAGCATCAGAGGGAAGGCATTTTTAAACAAAAGGTGGGGAGGCTTTTTTTGGTTTTTTTTTTCAAAACGTTTTAAAATAGCAAGTTTCTCGTTCCGGTAGTTGTCCGATCTACATTCTTTCCATATGGGTTCTCCGTTTTAATTGTTTTCTCATCGTCTTTTTCAGAGGTGCTAAATTTCGAAGTTATGTAGTTTATAATTTTTTAGCGTGACCGATGTTC
Source organism: Aplectana chamaeleonis (assembly GCA_029168955.1). Lineage (NCBI taxonomy): Eukaryota > Metazoa > Nematoda > Chromadorea > Rhabditida > Cosmocercidae > Aplectana > Aplectana chamaeleonis. The sequence goes on along the minus strand of JAPDOI010000985.1, from coordinate 100,519 downwards.
ACCTCACAGTACATAGCTCCACGATCGTTTTCCGCAATGGTTGGATCCAGCCTGTTCATCGCGGTAAGACTAAATTGAAGCTGGAAGATATCGAGTAAGTGTGGTGAATTTTCGTACTCTTATTCATAAATGACCGTATGAGTATAAGCCTAGCTTGACCGGATGAGTCCTGGTAATTCTAGCTTACGGAGCTTGACCTTTCGGCTCCTGGAAATGCGCCAGCAGTGGATTTCTGTAGTCAAGGCGGGACCTGCTGCCACTCGTCGGCGGCGCACCTTTAAGCCTAGCATTGTTGCTCTGAAATTGAAAAGCGATTAGGTTCCTTCCTAAAGTAATCCACAGAGTGATGGCCTTCATGAGCTTCAGTCAATTCTGAGCGAAAATTTCACAATCTCTGGCACTGGGACGCTCCTAGCCCACAAGAAAACCGCTTCGAGCGCTCGGACAACTGGGCTAGGAGCCCCAAATCGTGATAGTCGCGGTGTTGATGTGCCACTATCGCGGAAAAGCAGCGCCACTCCCGCGGCATAGAAGCGGTTTTGTCGCGGTTTCGCCATGCTATGCCGTGGTTTCGTCATGCTATTGTTGCGGTTTTGTCACGCGATTGTGGGGGTCTTGTTATGCTACTGGCGCGGTTTAGACGCGTTATTTTCGGGGTTTTTCACGTTGTTGTGGCGGTCTAGATGCGTTATTTTCGCGGTTTCGTCTTGCTATCGTCGTGTTGTCGACGCGTTATAATACTCCTATCGCCGCACTTCTGTCGTGTTCATACCGCACTATTGACGTACTATTATCGCGCTACTGCAGCGGTATTGAAGTGCTATACTCGCGTTACTGCCGTACTATTTGCGAGCTATTGACCGACTATTGTCGCGCAATTGACGTGCTGCCCTCGTGGTGTTTACCAGCTATTGACCTCGTATTGCACAGCTGTTCAACCACGCTTCTACTGCTGCTAACCCAGATTTTGACTGTCGCTCGAAAAGTATTGAATCGCTCTTCAGCTAAGCCACTGATTGGAATGCTGCTCATGCGCCATCCCAGAGCTCTTCAACAAGACTTGTACCGCTTTCTTTCAAGTTGTTCCGTGAACACCAGCTATACAGATTCATAGTAGAATTCAAATAGTATGACACGTAAACGCAAAAATATTTCAGACTTTACAAAAAAAAAGCACAACAGAATTCTTCTCGCCTAGCACCCTAACTCTCGCATAGGCACCCTAGTTCACACAATCATTCCTCATAACAAAGGCCTGGGGACCCGAAATTCACCAGATCATGCTTCAAACCAAATTCTCCAAAAACACAAGATCACGAGATGCAGCAAGGGCCTAGGAATCCTGATTCACAAGATCTTCAAAAATAGCAAAAACATATTTCAACAAGGTAAAATCAACAACAAAACAAGAAGACAAGTTTGAACACCGGTTATCACGAGCCACGAAATCATCACCTGGCAGAAGTTAAACGCTTCAGCCCGGGCAGCTGATCAACATCACAGGGTGACGCTCCTCCAGTAAATTCATTCTTCCACTCCATCATCCAGATTCTCGTCAGGACTGCCGCTGTCTCTACGTCCTTTCTTCTAAAACACCATCTTCGGAGTAAACTGGGTCGGCTCAGACGCATATTCGTTAGAACCTACCGATCTTGGGGTTAGAACGTCGTTCGTTTCATCATAAAGACGAACATCATTCCTAAAGGATCGAAATTATATATGAGGGAAGGCTGAAGAACATCACATAAAATGTATCCTCTTCAAAAAAAAACTTACAACGCCCCTCGGATGGCGAGTCGACAATTGGCCGTCCATTCCGCCCTTTTCTCCCTTCGCTTAACGAGGGCCTGGCGTCTTCTCTCATTATCGTCTCCGAGCTGGACAAAGTATCTGAAAAGGAAACACCATTTCATTTATAGATGCACTAGGAGTGAAAGGAAAAACTTACGACGTTGGGTTCGAAAAAATCTCTTCATCCGCCATTAGAACTTCCGGATGACCTAGATCTAATCCGTCCAACAAAAATTCTTAAAAAAAGATATGTCGTTTTAGCATCAACCGGAGGAAGCGTTGCGAACCTATCAGTAAAGAAACGAGTCCCTCGGGCAGATCTTGAAGGTTCTTGCGCTTTCCACTTTTTCCTGACTGTCTGCAAGCGTACTCTTTGATTGCTTTGGGTGGATCGCAGGCCTGAACAGTTTTTTTTTAACTGAAGACAAGTTTTCCTAAAATGGAAGTTACCTTTGTGAAATAGGTACGCAGAAAATCAACAATGTGTAAAAAATGATCCTTGGCTCCAGCCCTCGAAGGAGTTTTCCAATTGTACAACATAGCCTTCAAGTCGACTTTCTGAACAGAAACAGTTGAGTTCAGTCGACTCCCATGCAACAGTGGCCCCACACCACTTATTTTTATGTTTGAGAGATGTCGCATGCGATCTTGTTGTGCTATGTAGTTTAAATTCGCTACCTTAAAAGGAGGACGAAGTGGGATTGTCCAGTTTCTTGTCAGGTTGCCCGATGCAGCATACGCGCGCTCACGCCCGCGATCGACGGAAATTAATTTTCCTCTCAAATAGAGGATACCTGCCTAACGAGAAGAAAAGACTCAACTATTTTTTGAAACATGGTTTATTATTAGACGATGGAACGATTCATATAGCTATGTAAATGTTGTGTACTGTCGTCTACGTGTAGAAGCGAGAACGGTTTGGATTCATCATCCACCTAACTCGCGGCTAAAGCACTTCCCTAAGAAAAAATGTCATCTTAGCTCGAACCTTCATTTCTAGCGAGCAACATCAGATAATTTTTCTGAGATTTAGAGCGATTCTTGAATTTTCATCAAAATGTGAAGCTTCTGCATGTTTCGACGAATCGTAAATCCCTTGGCTTTAGGTTTTAAGATTCATAAGACATAATTGTGATCAGCGCGAGCTCCTCTCTAAAAAGAGGCAGAGAATCTGAAAAATTCATCCCTGGGAGTATTATTCCTTCAATATCTTGAGCAGATAGTAAGTACTCCATGGCAAATGAAAACTGCGAAAGAATTTCACAAAAATAATAGCTTTTAGGAAAATAGCAGTAGTCGCGTGGAGTATCGTCAGTATGCTACGACAGACCAGCAAACACCCGCCTGCTGGCTTACACCGAAGTCGCATATAATCTGATCCTCGTTCCGTGAGGAACAGAGGACCGTTCCGCCACTGCGCCCTTGCAGCCTAATAACAATTATTAGGAAGGGCTGATTTTAAGAGAGCTAATTTTCGTGGGTAAAACATGAACTAGATCAAGGATAAAATTCCAATAAGCCGGATGAATTTCAAATTTCAAGAGAAATTTAATGAATTGTTATCTGCGAAGCGAATTGAACGCCTAGGAAGTCTAACCCGCCATATGCGATTTTGCTTAGGAACAAAAAAAAACATAAAAAAGGTATTCCCAAATCGCATCGCATAGAGCAAAGCGGCCAACTGAGGATCCAACATTCTTTCAACTTTTCGGTTTTCCGTCACTGTTTTGTTCATTGACAAAAGAAAACATCCCTTCAGCGTAGCGCAGATTTTTTCCCGCTAGATATCCTCTATTTTGGAATGAACTTTATTTCCTTCGATCGCGTGCGCGTGCGAGCGTACGCTGTCTCACCTTTTCTCCCACACTTTCTCGCTGTCTCTACCCTCGCTTCGCACACGCTCGCGAAGCAACGTAAAAATTGGCTTCGAAATGGAAGGTATGTAGCGAATCAAAAACCCACCGAAAACGTTTGCGCTCTCAAAATTTCCACCTATTCACGACTGAAATAGACCAGGATATAATAGACTCCTATGAGATGTTCCTAGTAAATGTTGCGCTACGTACTTGTACACTAGAACCCAAAATGTGGAAAGTCCTGTGAAATATGTGAAATCGGATCGATTTCGAGCTCTAACATTGCACGAATAAGCTCCGTCAAACACTTTTTTGACCTTACTGGAGCAGCATATGAATTTTAAACCAAAAAGGCAACCATGAACCGACCTGTGTATGACACCAATTCTCGGCCACGGGCATGAGGAGATCGGGATGTCCATGTGAAGGCGATGGCAGGGGACTGTGTGGACGAGTTGCCTGGGCCTGCGAAGTGGCCGGCAGGCAGTAACCCGATCCTCCGCTCATGAGCGAGAGATGGCGTGAGCGCAGAGGGTGACGACAGCATGAGCTAGTGCCGAGACGTCGCGATGGTTGGAGGGAGCGCAGACCGCAGGGGAATTGTTTGGACACGTTTCGATATGTCTTCACACGATCAGTGCCGGGCGTACGTGCAAATTTTAAAAACTGCTTTGTCGTGGGCTAGTAGCGACAGCAAATCGTCGATAAAGGACAGCCGTATACTCGTGGGCTACTATAAAGTTGGAAAAAAGCATTTCGCAAGTGGCCCACGAGCTTTGCCAAAGAATACCGCGACGAAGTCGCTTGCGCCACTTCGCGGTATTCTCGCCCCAATCTCCATAGTCGTGGGCTAGGAGCTCCCGAATGCCTGAGATAGCTCCAGCGAAAAAAACGAGTTTTGGCCAGTACGTTTTTGAGAAGCTATATGTAGATATCAGTGATGAATCATGTATCGAAGAACAGGTTTTCCATTCCCCAATGGATGAAACCTGATACAATGATGTGCAGAATCGCGCTGCGAAAGCTGAAGGTGCGTCACCAACGCACGGCTGTGGTCCTGCCACGACTACCGTAGCACACTGCTTGTGCATTGCCAGGAGCCGAAACGTCAAGCTCCGTAAGCTCCATTGTCCGGTCGGAGCATGGAGCGGAGCGGTCGGTCACGACAAAATATGTTAGCGGTAAGGAGATTTTGGTACGTGATAAGCCCGATAAGCCTTTCTTCGACCGGCTTGAAATGAGGGAGCTAGGCTATACTTATCTACTGATCTAGAGGTGGCTCTTATGTTAATACAGCTGTAGGTATAGCCTAGGTCGCTCATTTTGCGCCGGCCGAAATGAGGCTTATCGGGCTTATCATGTCAAAATCTCCTTATCACTGTTGTATTTTGCCATGACCGACCGCTCCGCTGCTTACTCCGCCCGGACTCATCAGAGCGGCCTTAGCTTTGAGTGTTGTACCCTCCATTTCGGAACGGAATTTTCTCGCTGGAGGACGACTTATCTCCTTTTTTCCCATGGTTGATACCAGCACAATAAAGGAACAAACCAAATTACGTTTAAAGTAGAGGGCAGTGCCGCAAAAATAATCAAAGATGTCTTCGTTTTCAAAAAGTAACGGCAACCGAGGGGTTGGCCACGGTGGATTATGAACGTGGATGAGCTGTTGGATATCTTTGTTGGACGAAATTGTGACTTGGGCTTGAACAATTCTCCGATTTTTGTCAAGGGATAAGATCTAAAGTTGTGTGTGATTCATCATCAGTGCCAAAGGTTTACGCGTTCCAAGGTTTAAAGCCTTGCCATAAATGGGTGGGGGGAGGACTGCGCCTTCACTAGCACCAGTTCAGAGTTTCCTCTAATTGGCTAAGCCTACCCTTTAACCCCAGCGCATCACGCGCGGGTATTTCCTCGGAGTGTGGATGCATTCCGCGCTCTTCACGTGCATAGTATTTTGTCCCCTTTTTAACGTACTAGTGGATTTGGCAAGGACTAGAAGCCAGATAGCAAGTGTTGCTCAGAAACAACGGGTAAAAGTAGAAAGAAAAGGTCGAACATGATGTTTGGGGCTTTTTTTGACTTTTTAAAGAGGTGCTCACAGCAAAACTAGCATTAGTTACCTATATCACTTTAACTGGTTGAATCTCAGCAGGTCTGCAGATGCGCGTGCACGCGAAAATCGCGGCAGCGCGGTTGGTGGTCCTAATGTTTCTCAATCGCATAAAAAGGGGAACCGGGGTAAGAACGAAGCGCGCGATTGGACGAAATGCGACTAGCGTCCTATCACGCACCTCGCTCCTCCCCGTTTCGCCCGCCTCTGCGTTCGGAAAACATTACGTTCACCAACCCTGCAGCGGCAACGACTTGGTTGTTGTTACTGGCAACCGGCTGTCGCTGATGAATACTAATGCCCGTAATGTGCTCCTTCGCGTGCGCATGCGGAGCGAGGGTAGAGACAGCGCTAGCGCATCGGAGAAAAAGACGCAGCATACACCCCTTGTAAGTAGCCACCGCTTCAAGAATATCATAGACCTAGCCAATTGAGTTTTTGTAATAAGACGAAGATAGGCCAAACCAGCTACGATGGTGAGAATTGTAGATTTTCCTCAGGTTTGTGTCTATGATGAAAAATTTTCATATTGTCGCCTTTTGTCAGAAAAGGAAGTATCTTGAAAATTGTGAAAAGTAACTACAAACGCTTTTGCACTATATACACGTCGTTCCATTCGCACCTAGGCTAAAGAATGGAAAAAGGTATAAAAAAAATACGCCAGAAATCTTGAAATCGAAGAAACCTTGATGACGTCATTGAAGTCCTTGCAATTTCTCAAAATAATGGTGTTAACTACGCGGGACAATTGTTATACAACGACGAAATCGCGACGAAGCTCACGTAGTTCTTTTTCAGTCAACGGTGAATCGGTCACAGTTGCTCACTTACGAAACAGCACAGAAGCCTCATCATATTGGATTTAGAAAATGAGTTGGCATTCCGAGAATTCAAAACGTGGTACTTTTCGATATTTTTCACGCGATTCGGCGTCGACTGTATTTTTACACACGTAGACTATGTTCTCATCAATTATGTAAGCAGAAGAATACCTTGCAGATGGATCCGTCTGCCTGGTCCAAGGCACAAAGCAGTGATGGAGATTCAACAGCTACTGACTCAGCGGACGACTATTGTGAATACAGCATTCAAAACAAGCGCAGATGTCATTACGGACTTTCCCCTAGCATTGCAGTCTGATGCGCAGATGCTGCGGTATACGCTCCGATCCGGCTCCGACATAATGGGTGCACTATTGTGTAGTTGAGATTCAGTTGAATAAAAATGTAAAGAATTGTGTGCCATCCTTATTATTTAGTGAAAATAGAAAATTTGTGAAAATGTCAACGCTGGTTCATAAAAGAGGGTTCTGGATGTGAGAAATGGGTAAACAGGACCAAAAAGTTCCACTACCAGAAAGTTCCACTGAAAGTTCCACTAAGAGGCGCTTTTCACGGAATACTTCGCCCTCGAGCTTTCACTGAAAAAACAATGGTGGTACCCCTCAGAAGCAGAACAGCGTTGAAAAAACGTATCTAAACGCATTCTCAGAGGCGATGAACGGCTTCAAAAATATTCCTTTGGGCAGGGTGGGCCTACTTGGGTTCAGTTGCTGTCCTCAACACCTACACGACTATATAACTGCCACTTCTTCATCTAGTATTATCAGCGGTGATTTTTATTGAAGTACGCAATAATTTGAGAATTACTTGTCGAAAATGTCCGGAAAAATTTGTCAGGCAAAAAGCTGACAAAACTTTGCGTACTTCAATAAAAACTACTGATAATCGCAGGTCAACAATTGGCAGTGATAGAGTCGTATCGGTGTTGAGGACAACAACTGAACATAAGGGGGCCGACCCTGGCCAATGGAATATGTTTCAAAGTCGCTTTTTGTCTCTGGGAATGCTTTTATATCCGTTTTTTCAAGGCTGTTCTGCTTCTGAGGCCTACCACCACTGTTTCTCAGTGGAAACTCAAGGGAGGAGTTTATCATGAGCAGCATTTTTGATTACGGAAGATTCTGGCATGTTGCTGGAAAATTCTGATGGATTACCGGAAAATTCTGACAGATAACCAGACAATTCTGACAGATTTCTGAAAAAGTTCTGACAGATTTCGGAAAAATTCTGACGGATTACGAGAAAATTACCACTAACAGAGGGCAAAATAGTTCGGAAATCTGCCAGAATTTTCCGGTAATCTCCGGACCTGAGTAGCATACGCAAAAGTCCACGAAAATCCAACTTTTTTAAGTTGGTCGTCTGTTTCTAAAGAGTACCATAATTTTTTTCAGCTTAAGTTTCTAACTGATGATTAAGAAAATACATTTCTATAAATCGGTTTATTCTGAATCAGTCCGCCTAATAAGACTGAAGGAGAAGCGTCAGATCGATTTAGGACTAACGCGAAGTATACAGTCGGCACGAATCGCGGTTGGAACTTTGGCACCCTTATTTTGCGATGGCGCAAACTCAGTGGGATATGTTATAACTGTGTGCACCGATCTTGCGCCAATGCAAAATAAGGAACCAAAAGTAACTGTACGATTCCAGTATCAGTACTGTACATTACTACCACTCGGACACTCGCAATCGACATCTCGAATATAGTCGATTTTGACTCAGTTGAAAATAGAAACTAGAAACGTCGGAAAAATGATTTTTGAACCAACCCAGAGATCGACAAGTCGGAAAATCGACTGTCGAAAAGCAACTCGACCGCGAAAAAATCCAGAAGGCAATGTATAGTGCGGAGTGGACGGAACGCCAGAACACATACAAAAATTTGAAGATTTCGGTGAGGGAACCTTCATCAGGTTTTCTAAAGCAACTCCAGACGCTTTTGCCAGCGAGAAGAAAGCCCCTTTCATCTAATCGAGTTGCCCTCTTTCCCATGCACCAGATCACAAGTTCTACGCTGATAGTACGGAAACCATCATTTTCTTCTTGGGTTGCTTCCAGTTAACGCCTCGATTTCGGACGTCATTGGCGATAGCACGCTTTTCGTCTCATCTCGGGTTTAGTCCATTGCTCAAAGTCTCCCATTTGATGACAGGATTGCATCCGGTCACTTACCTCACTGTTCAACAATGTTAATCTCGAGAGGTTCGATGTAGGAGTGAAGCCGGAGGTGATGAAGATACATTATTCGTTATGTGTCACTTAATCAATTTGGTTGGCTTGGATGTGTGTTTGTTGTATTTGTTCCGTTTTTTGTTTACGAGAAAGCGACTCTGCCGACGTATGGGTGGATGGGAATGAGGAACATAGGGGAGAGATGAGTTGCAAAGTATCTTCTCTAATGTCACTAGCTGGGATTTTCAGCTGCACCATCCTCAGCACTATATACACATTGCCATTTGATGTGGGCTCCAACGCTGCAATCGCTTCAAATGACCCATAAAATTCTTCTTTTTACACTCCAATTCCGTATATCTGCGCATCTCATGGCTTCCATTCTGCGTCATTTAAAGTTTCAAGTCAGCAATTTCCCCTACCACAAACTCAAAAACTGCTTAGTCGTTCAGCATTGGAGCGAAATTTGTCGCTATGCATGTGCACCGTTAGAATAACCGACTGCGTATTTCCTTTTTCTCTGCAACTTTCCACGTCACAACCAGCTGACATTTCTCCATAGTTGGACTCTAATAGCACTAACTCTGTTAATCCTGTTTATATGAAAGTGCAAGCGATGCTGCTGAATCCGCCGTGAAACACACCAACCGAATCCCCTGAATCATTTCAAAACGCTACTTTTCATGCTCACAGCAGTCACGAGCAGGGTTGGCCGGAAATTCCAACTTCCGCTTTCTGATTCCTGTTTTCGATGGTTTTTATCTTCCGAAATCCGATCTACGAAAAAGCCTCCGAATATGCGGGAATATGTCGGAAATACTAAAGTGCCGAAAAGGAGTACGGGATCCAGTAGTGACTCATTACGTGATCCAACAGCAGAAATGGGAAAAATTTCGACGTTCCAGAAGCTTCTGTTTACTTTATAATTTCATGTTGTTCAGCGTTTGCTTACCTACTTGTTCCTTTTTTGCTATTCATTTTTTTCTATTTGTGTTTCTTCCGTTTCACGCCCCTCAATGACATATTCGCTCGCTCTGAGGGAACGGCGACAAAGAATGATTTTTTTCGCTCGAGCGGCCCGCTTTGGCTGAGACTATGAATGATGCAGATGCACCGGCATGACAGAAGTGAATTTGGTCTGACTCCGACCTCCACCACCTTCTCTGGCAACTTGACTCAATGAAAATTTCCAGAATTTGCTCAGGCACATCGAAAAGTGGAATTTGTGTGAACGTTCGAAGTTATTTTCCGAAGCGTAGATAGCTTCTAGAAGTTCTCTAAAAAATTTTAAGAAAACCCAAAACTCTAATTAGAAAGGTGTGTGTCTGACAGGAATGTATAAAATTTTGCTGGTCGACAGGTTTCTGAAGAGCAGCCTTTTTCCCATTTTTGAAGATGTTACCCCATTCTAGTATAGCATTTAGTTGGTCTCTTTGAAAGACTTATACCATATTTTCTTTATTAGGAGTACATGTACTTCTACATTTTTCCAGGTCTCTTTTTAGGGGTACTTCTAATAGAGGGTGTACAATACCCACCCTTGAACGTGGCAAATCAGCGAGAAAAAAAAACGCGTTTTCGAGTATTTTTCGCCACTTTGGAATAACTCTGTCAGATCTGGGTTTGTCGGGGGTATGAAAGATATTGCTAAAATCGTCTAATCAAGATCTACAAGATGGTGTTAAAATTTTATCGGTACCTTAAACTATACCTTAATTATAGGTATGTTGCAAAAAAAATGAAAGAGCTGGCCGAGCGTCCTGACGAGTCAAAACGTGTTATGGAAAGAACAACATACCTATAATTAAAGGCACTGTTCACGATAATCTTCATTTCTGAGATTATTCGATTATATTGATTAAGTGGTCCCCGGGTAGAACTGAAATGACGAAGAAATTGAGGAAAACGCACCGGAAGTACACGAAATCCTCAAAGGCAGTGTTAACGAAGAGAAAGTTGCTCGTTGTTTGGAGGAAACGTAAGCTTTGGGATCTTCTAAGAACAATAAGAACGAAAGTGCGACGAAAAACGGACGCAAAGTGGGTGAAAAACCCGTGGGCCAGCCGACCCATTGGTCCACCCCGCCCACGTCCTATAAAAATTGTCCTGCTCAGTGTTTGAACAGTTTCTGATTGTCTCACCAAACAAACTGTAACCGAATTTCGAATTTTCTTTTTCAGGATAAATTCTAATTTCCAAGCATGTGTATTAAACCCACTTATTTTTCAAGAGTTTTTAGGGTACACGGAACAGAAAATAATGTCACTTACCTTTGAATTTGAAAGCGCAAAGAATTTCCGACGTATAGTTTGATGCTTAGTCCGCAGTAAGCAATACATGCAAACATTTTATACTCTACTGTGTGAACTTGCCTTCTCAAAAACATGGGAACCTAGAAAACGGTTTTTTATCGTGAACACTGCCTTTAAAGGAAGTGCTCACGAAGAAAAAGTTGCACGTTTTTTCTGGCTTACGCGTAAGGTTTGGGTCCCTCTAAGAAGATTAAGAACGGAACGGAAGTGCGACGAAAAACGGTCGGTGAGTCGGTGAAAATATGGTGGGCCAGCCAACCCATTGGGCCACTCCGCCCACGTCCTACAACAGTTTCCCTGAATTCGTGGTTAAATGATCAAAAGCCCCGTTCTTCCCTTCATTCTCAACGTCTCTCTTTATTCAGGTCAGCTCGCGCACATCGGCTGCAAAAAAACGGGAGTTACAAGAATCGGAAAACTCGTCCACAATGCTCCCTATTGCTGAATTTTGAGGAGCCATAACTCTGTTTCCAGAGGGTCTTGTACGATTCCAGGGACATCAATAAAATCAAAATGGGACCGTTTTCAAGATAGGGGGAAAAACAAAAAAAAACGACTTTTACCATGAACACTGCCTTTAAAGGTAATGTCCAAGATAAAATCGTCTTTCTGTTTCTCAGCCTATCTCGAAAACGGCCCCATGCTGATTCCAACGACGTCTCTGAAATCGTACACAACTTTCTGAGAATGGAGTTATGGTCCCTCAAAAATTGAGCTAGAGAAGCATGGTGGACGAGTTGTCCTAGGCTTGTACATAATTTCCGTCTTTTGCAGCCGATGTATGCGAGCTGACCAGAGTTAAGAGAGAAGTTGAGAATGAAGGGAAGAACGGGGCTATTAATTTGAAACCATAGCTCATCTCACGATTTCAAGTTTTCATTCATTCACGCCGGTGGGCGGGCAATGCGCTTTTTGGGTTTGCCTTGCGCTCAAAAGGGCAACTTCGGGCTCTTTTGTGGCTCCTCCTGGCTCGTTTTCAAGCGTTCTGTCGACGTTAACGTTACAGAGTGTCCCCCCACTACTCTTTTCTAGTGGAATTCGAAACACATTTTTCATCGTGCACTCTGCCTTTAAGTATCACCCCACCTCTTAAAGGCACAGTCTAAGCTCAGGGACGAAATCTGAGATTTCCACATGATTGTGAAGTAGACCCACCCTATATAGCACCTGCCAGGTGCGAGCCCTCAATTCCTTCGAATAAACGAGATATAGGAGGACGCCACCCTAGGGAGCCCACATCCGGAAGCCACCTTGGCACGCCCCTTATACGATCTTTCAAGCTCAACAGTGGCGAGATGAGCGATGGTTTCCGTTCAAATGCCCCGTTCTTCCCTTCATTTTCAACTTCTCTCCTTGTTCAGGTAGGCTCGCACACATCGGTTGCAAATTACGAAAGTTACAAAGCTCGGACAACTCGTCCACCCTGCTTCCGTAGCTCAAATTTTCAGGGGCCGTAACTCCGTTTCTTGAGGGTCTTTTACGATTGCAGAGGCATCATTGGAATCAGCATGGAACCGTTTCCAAGATAGACAAGAAAACAGAAAAACGGTTCCTAGGTTGGATTGTGCCTTTAAGTATCACAGGAAAAGTTTGTTGTGACAACGAAATCTTTTGTGGACCCTTTGCAATTCTCTACTCTATTGCTCTGTTCATTTCTTGAGGCCCTAACTAATTCTTTTTTGCATAAAATATTCTTCTATTTTCGATTGCCCCAATTTCCCACCGATGACAACCACCACAAAGATGTTAAGCCAACTAGTCCATGTTATAGAATAATGTCACTGAAATACAACGTTTTAATGCATATCTCGCCGTTTCTTCGAAATTTTGGTAACATTTGGAGGCCAGTGCATTGTTTTATGTGAAAAACTCGGGGACGAAGATTATCATGAACACTGCCTTTAAGGTATAGTTTAAGGCATCAATGACATTTGAACACCATCCTGAAGATATTGATGAGGCGATTCTAGCAAAATCTTTCTAACCTGCAAAACCCCGAGTTCCACAGTTTTTCCAAAGAGACGCAAAAACACGCATTATTTTGCGAAGTCCGAGAGTGGGTATTATACCTCTATTTTTCAGCCTTGTTTGTTCAAATTCTTATAGTAGAGTGTTTTATCCCATATCTATGAAATTGGCGATCAGTAACCATGAAAAGTCAACTGATAAACGTGATTGAGTCATCACTTTCACATTCGCGCATACTATTGTCTTTCGCAGTACTGTTTAAGAATCTGAATTTTCATTCCCAATCCGGTTTCGATACCCAATACTGATGAAGATGAAGTTCAAAAATATAGTGTACTTTTGATAGAAGAAACGTCATAACCAAAAGAAATGAATTTGAGGCGATCCCAGGGATGCTTATCAAAAAGTGATTCAGACAAGTAACCAAATCATTTCTCTTTCACGGTTCCTGCTCTGCATGCACCTTTTTCTCACACCTATCACAATCAGGGTCCAGTCCTATGTTTCGATGCATCATATGTACCTTCTCCGTACTCTGTTTTTCTATACTCGGGGAGCGTGCCCGACGGGAGCGTGCCCGACGTGCCACTCGGGGAGCGTGCCCGACGTATTACTAGTGGTATCTGTAGCACAATCCAATCATGGGTGGGAGATGTGGACCTCGGGACAGAATTAGTATAACGCACTGCTTTTAACAACGAGACGAGTTTTGTAAACCAGTGCACAATACAACATATGCGAAAGTGTAGAAGTGCAGAATAGCCGGACTTTGGGTTTTCTGTCAGAATGCAGCCCTTTGAGGCTCAGCAAGCTGGAAAGCCCTAAGACTCCGAAAATCATCCTGAATTTAGGTAAGCATCATGCTTTTGTGTCCACGGCTAATTTAAGGCGTTGAACCAAAAGTAGTAATTCGACTTGAACATTTTTTGTAACTAACTATATTTATGTACATAGTGAACAATTACATGCATTGGACTATGAGTGCTTCATTGCTTATAGTAACAGCAAACGGCTGTACGCAGCCTAGCCATATAAATGGCTTCAGAAGCTTTACAAAGACGTCAGTATGGATGTGATTGCCAGTGATATATGAGTTGGTATACAAGTAAACAACTCCTTATGATATATATGGTATAAGTATTCGTTCCTTTCCGATTTCATTCACGTTGTCTGCAGATTTTCTATTAATTCGGTTGGTTGTTAATTTTTTTATTTGTGATTCTCACATATGTATTTCCCTCAACCCATTCCTACCGTTAGGCCGTAGTTATACACCAGCGGGACGCTGCGTAAATGACAAGACAACTACCACTTATGTGCGTCCTGAGTGTGCTGAGGCATGCCAACAGGAAGAGTTGTCCCACGAAAACGCACCGGAAGCCCGCACCAAGCAGTTATACACGCCGCGCCACTGTATGCTGTATCCTTGCGGGAGCTAATTTTTTTGGAAATTTCCCAATTTCCATCAGTTGATTATTTTTCAGATCTAATTTGGTTAAATTACCACCAAAACGACATAACGAGTCATGCTATGACGGGAGCAATAGATTTCCAAGGACTTTTTAGCAATAAAAAAGTGATAGAAGCTTGAAATATCAATGAAATACAATTGAAACGCCCGGGATGTTTGGTCCGCAATATTGCGTCAAAGACGCTTAGACTCTTCAGTGGAGTACCAGTCTGAAGTAGCTTCAGAACTTCAGGATGAATCTATTTTTCCTAAAAGAACTCAGAGAATACCTAAACGAATCTAAGAGTCCAAGAAGAAAAAGAGCAGTTGAGTTCGGGATTTGCCGTCAAGTTGTGCACAACTTCGCAGGCTCCAGACCAGGGTCAGGCAGACCGTTGTCCAGGACCACGACGAAGATACGTTCCCCCCCCCCCTTAGAGATAAAAATTTTTGAAAAATGTTCTACACTTTTACGTCCCACTCAGGTCCTGAAAAAAGTTTAACAGTTTTTGTCATCTAAAATTAAAAAATATATATATTTCAACCTGAACTTGCAAAAAATAGTTAGTGCATTTCTTATCCGACTGATTAGCCTCTGGAGTGTAGTTTTGACTTGCCCTTAGGCAACAACATCTGTATTGACAAAGAGGTGATTGAAATTGTGACACAGATCGCTCACAATCCCATGATAGCATAACGACGAAGAAAAATGTGGGCCAATTGAAGCAGAAATCAAAAAAATGCTGGATACTTGCTCCTTGCTTGCATTAAGCTCTGTTCTAATCTTGATCGTGCAGTAAGCTAATAAAAAGTAAGGAATGGTTTAGGAATGACGCAATAGGCGAGCTTTAGCTGATAGGAAATTTTTATAGTGGTGGAAATTACGGTGAGGAAATAGAACGTTTCCTAACTTTCAAATGATTCCAACCTCGGAATGGGCAAAACTCTGGGATGTGCCGAGCATTATTCGGGGATGTTATGGACTCTCGATAACAGCTCACTAATCATAAGGCTTCGCTACACCTGTGTGCAAACCTAGGTAGATACGCGGGGAGAATGAATTATACACTATCAAATTTCTGAGCACTCTGATGGAGTTGTAAGAACAATGGCTGACAGCACTATCAAATAGCAGATACCGTCAGAAGTCTACATTCTGACGGATTAGAAACTTCCAACTAGGTTTGCATCAAGATCTCCGGGTGGGTGGAAGCCTTTCATGGCTGCGAAAACCTTCAAAGGTTCAAAAAAGTTTGATTCCCAACCAGTATTGTCAAAACTGCGCAACACTGCCCGCAAAACCACCGCAGGTGGCGAACGCGGCTCGGCATTGGAGCGCGATATATTTCGGCGGCTCGCCGCAGTGGTAAGTAACACCCCTTGCTTCGGAATGCTCTGAATTGAGAAGTTTCCAAGCGAAATCGTGGTAGTGAGTAGAAGGTAGGCCAAAGAAGGGAATTTTACTTTTAGAATGTTAAAATTGCTTTAAAAAAAGATTACCGTTGTCCAATTTGGGCCGAAGGCGCGGTTTCGAACAACGGTATTGTGCTTATCTGGGCCAAATTCCGGTCCGCAATTGCGTCTTGACGCGCTTTGCGGCCGCACGCGCTCGAGTCAGTCGGGTTTCCAGCGCCAAAGCCGACTCGATGTGGCTTTTTTATACAATTTTCTCCAATTTTTCTTAGTTTCCAGTTTTCAAAACCCACCTATAGTCAGCAGATCGGTGGCTGCGGCGCTGGAAGCTCTTCTGACTCGGGAGCGTGCGGCCGCAAAGCGTGTCGAGACACAATTGCGGACCGGAATTTGGCCCAGATAAGCACAGTAAAACGTGTTTTAGGCAATTTCCTTCGTGATTTTAAGGTAGTGGGAGGAGTGTTAGGTATCAGTTTGTGGGGAATTTCATGGTGAATCTGAATCTTTTTTTCAGAATTTTGAAAAAACCTGAAATTCTATGGGGTACGTTGTCCAATTTAGTGAAAAATTTAAGCGGTAATAGGCCCGATTAATGAATGTAACTCGTCTAAAGATTTGTTTTATGTGCTGAAAATTTGAATCCTGCCTAAAATTTGTCTATCACATCGTTGTGTAAAGGTACTTCTGTCACATGTACTGTTGTGGTGCTGTACCAATCTTCTCTTTGATCTTTTTGTTGCTATCACAATATGTGAGACGACCACGTCCGAACTCCTCGTTCCACGACCTGTTTCCTTTACAGAAAGAGAAACGCAACTGAAAACATCACCAACTTTTTAAAATTTTGGCCCGAAGTTTATACGTCTGCCCCCGAAAAACTTTAAATTTTGAAAAAGTTTACGTCCCCCCTGTTGTCCCGCGGGACAACGCCCGCCTGACCCTGCTCCAGACTGCTTCTTTTTTCTGAATGTCGTCACCATTTTCTGCAAATTCGTCTAAAAACTGAAACGTAGGTAGAGGCACTATGCTCTTGACGCTCATATTTGTAGGGAACCCTGATTTTCTTCTAGAAGAAGAAAATGCAAGCACCTAGAGCGGCCACCACATGCCCTTCCGCCCTTCTTCAGTGAATCCCAGAGATTGCACTCCCACTGATCGCTAGTTAGCACGCAATGCGAAACTTTCTTCGGATCAGGAAAAAGCGTAGGGATAATTCGAATTAATTAAGCGTGTACGTTACACTCGAAAAACGCTACTTTTCAGAGATTCGCCCGGAATAATCTTAAAAACAACTACAACCAAGCTATGGACACGCGAGGGTCCTTTCGTTTGCCTTCAACCGGGTAAGTCACAGGGGAACTATCGAAGTGAACCATAATTGCCCAAACCGCAAAAACAAAGCAAACCATTTTAGCGTAGTGCGAAGTGAGCGAAATGATATATACCTATTTAATGAAAATAATGAACTGAAAGTAGCAAAAACTGTAACTCTGGCCTGAACCTAGATCTGAGAGAGTTATAACCATGGAACAGTTTTCGATTGAAAAACAAAATCGTTGTACCAAGAACTAATTTTGTTAGGAGTGTTATTTCGGAAGCTGAATACTAACATGAGGTTCACTTCAGTTTTGCTAGCTGAACCGACAGCGTTCAACATTTTTTCAAGATTAGTCGTCAAAGGTAATGGGTGTCTATGGTCGATCACTGGTCGAGAGAGCGCCGCGTCGAACACATGTGGCACGCACGCAAGCGAGAAGATAATGATCCTATCACTACCTCCTCGCTTGCGTGCGTGCCCCATGTGTTCGACGCGGCGATCTCTCGAGCAGTGATCGACGATATGTTCTACTTAGAGTGAGGTGAAGAGGGACCAAGGCGAAATATATCTCTTCCCTTTTTGTACGTAAAGTCTTAGCTTCCTGCAAAATGTCAATTCGACTATTCAGTACTTCAAAGAAAAATCGCACGCACTTGACATCGCATTGTCTATGAACCGCCTGATTTTGAGACTCTCTCACGCACTTGAATACGCTTTGCTGAAAATTCTGCCTTCTGAGGCTATGATACTGCACCTCATAAAAACACCCCACAAATCAGCACATCATACGGCTTTATTGAAGGGGACACGACCCACAATAGTACTAAAGCTTCCGGAATTGAAACTGAGTGAAAATTAGTTGAAGCGATTGCTCTAATGAGCCAAGCTTTCGTAGTATCCATCACTCGGATGAAAGATTCATTTGATTCCTCGGCGAACGTCTGAAAAAGGAGTCCATTTAGCAAGTGAAGATGGGGGCTGAGCAGAGTGCCATCAGGGCGCGGCGCGCCCTGATGATGGGCTGCCGTATTGATAGATCGCCGCGATCTACCAATACGGCAGTTCACCATCAGGCCGCACCGCGCCCTTATGGCACTCTGCTCAGCCCCATACAGATCGCCCGCTTGTTACCAAGGCATGCCCTGACATAAATCGAATAATAGATCACCTTTTTGCTCTAGCATTAACGAAAAACTGTCTTACTGTTTCTGAAGCAATCTGTGGAAAAGACGGATCCAACTCTTTCCTTACAGGCCACTTCACATTAAGACTCGATATCCTGCCGCCTCTACTGCTCGTAGTCTTCTCGGTGATATGTTGATCTGTGAGAAGCTCCTATATCAATTTCCGCAAACTTCACTGAGAAACACTTTAAAGGCAGTGGTCGCGATGAAAAACGTTATTGAAAAAAAACTACAAAAATCAACTTGGATCGAAAACAGCTGAAAAACTATGAAGGTAGAGCGGTGAAAAACGGGCTAGAGTTAGAGTTTCTAGGGCCCAAAAATGCCAGTTCGTGCACACGTGCACAGCGCCGCAAAAAAAGATCGCCGCCCCATGCCGAGCAATCAAGAATCTTCGACATTCATAGCTATAAATAAATTCAAATCTACGTAATGAGAAGAGTTTACCAATGAAAGCAAGCACTTCAGTCAATGTTTTTGACTAGATGAGTCCGAAGGATAATGTTCTTTGATTGAAATTCAATTTCAAGCCAGCTGATGTTCTTGGTATCAGAGATCATCGCTGCCGATGACGTGGAGTGGGCTCGTCTACTATCAAAAAACAAGAAAGTTCAGGCTTCAAATTTGGCCCAAAACAGCGGTTTTTTCACGATTTTCTCTCATTGGTCCTACTACTCCAAACCCAGAAAACGGTTTAGAGAGGAGAAGAAGACAAGCATATTTTATCGCGACCACTGCCTTTAATGGTTCTTCGCAGTCATTGTTTAACGATACTACATAATTAACCCTAAGCTCAGGACTCTGCACAAGAACGAGATCTTTTCGAACTCTGCCCAATGCCTAGGCACCAAGTAGAGCATATCGTTGCAGCTAAGAGAAACGTTCAGGAGTTTTTTTTTTTGCATGGGCTCTCGTTGTTAGTGAGAAACCGTGAGTCATGTCATTCCCCTTTGTCGCGGTTTTTTTCTCATCTGCACCCTTGATTTATGAGAGGTCGACAAGTGCGCATGAATCCATCAGCCAGACACGCTCATTTTTTATACTTAATCGTGAAATTGGATTCACCTACAACTTTTTCTTCTGAGCCACTAGATTTGTAGGGTTTTGGCCCGGTTGCAGACAGGGGCCTCAAACTTTGTAATAAGCATGCAGACACACATACGCTGCTGCAGACATTTGGAGTGCTAGCAAACCTCTCGAAATCGCCACTAAACACGAACGTCGAAGTTGCACTTTAGTGCAATTCGATTATCAGAGGGTGACATAATGTGCAGAAGACTGCGATGCTCCGACGCGTCTCCCTTCAAAACAACGTCTTACCTTGGATTCGAACCAACGCTCACCGCCTAAGAGACTCGAGCGTTGCCACTGTCCCATCAAAGCGGTTGCCCTGTTCGGCATCGCGGCCGCTCTCACACCCATCACCCCGATCAAACGGGCTCGAAGGCGACAACCTGAGGGCGGATTCGCTCTACCACATAACGACTTTTTGAACGAGTGGACAGGGATTGCTTCATATAGAGCATCCAAAACTTCTTTTCAGGTGCTTAAAAATTGTTCCCTGGGTTTCCTAGATGCGATAAGCAGGCTATCATATCTCACAGGCGATTCATCAACGTTACGTGTCCTTTCCAATGTGAGTAGGCAGAATTTCACGCTCATTCAATCAAAGAACGAAGCGGGGAAAAGTATTGTGTTGTATAGAGTAATCGTCTCTTCACAATCATCTCTCATCTCAAATGACAAAAAAAGCTTCTGAAAATCATCTCTCCGCCTCTTCTCAGGTAAATTGGGGCGTCGACAACAGGTTGATAAGTTGTCATCTCATAAACCGCTCCCTGTTGACAAGTCAAATCGCGCGTATTGTCAGCCTGAGAACTGCCCGTTGCCCAGCGAAGTCCGGCTGTTGTCCGGCTGTTGACAACTCGATGTGTCGCGTTTAGCGGCCTATTTAGCAGCAGTTCAAATCCTTCAGGACTGTTCCATCTAACTTAGGAGCTACTTTGCACCGACACGCGTCGCGGTCGGCACACCGACTCGCGTCGCGGTTGGCACACCGACTCGCGTCGCGGTTGGCACACCGACTCGCGTCGCGGTCGGCACACCGACTCGCGTCGCGGTCGGCACACCGACTCGCGTCGCGGTCGGCACACCGACTCGCGTCGCGGTCGACACACCGACTCGCGTCGCGGTCGTCACACCGACTCCCGTCGCGGTCAGCACACCGACTCGAGTCGCGGTCGGCACTCCGACTCGCGTCGCGGTCGGCACACCGACTCGCGTCGCGGTCGGTTCACGGACACGCGTCGCGGTCCGCACACCGACACGCGTCGCGGCTGGTGGCCCAGCCTCCACAGGGGTCACCACTGGATAGGCAGGACCTCCAGATGCTGGGCGGGGCCAAAATACCGCAAACTTAGGTGATTGAACCGGCTGCGCTATCATCATTCACAGAGTGCCTGAAAAATGCGTCGTATACTTGACTAGTATCTAGAGCGCTAGCTGTGCAACAGCTCGACATCGACCAGATCATAACTCGCAGCCAGGGCCCCGCCGAACATCGGCGCATCGGTCAGCGGTGACTCATGGTGGGCGGATCAACCTGTTGTCGACGCCCCAATTTGCCTGAGTTAGTTTTTTTTTTCAAGGTGTACATACAGTAGTGAGCAAAAGTTTTGGAACACCTACTCCCAAACAGATTTGTCTTTCGCGCATATCTCTGCTAAAATGAAACATTTACACCCTAATTTTCAGGCAGTGTTCGCGATGGATATCGTGTTCGATTTCGACTCAAAAATGGGGTTATTTGGTCGCAAGTTAACGAAGACGAAACACCGAAAAAAAAAGCGCTCAGAATAAGCTAAAATAACGGTTTCTAACAAACGTACAGGTCCAGGGTGCGGACGAGCGTTCTAGTTTCAGCAAGCGCGCGCTATTGGCGAAACGTGCGCGAAACGATCAGACTGGAAGTGGAGTAGCTGCTTGGCAATTTGCCATCGAAAACGTTCCCAGCGCCACAAGCTCGTCTGAACGGGGCGGGCTCAGTAGGCTTACTCGGCTAACGAAATCTTCACTTCGCGGCCGTTTTTATCGATTTCTAAAACGTTTCCGCTGCTTTCTTCGGCCGTATCCCCTCCAGCATCTGCCAGCGTTGTTTTCACACTGAAAACTCAAAAACGAGATTTATCGTGAACAATTTCCTTAAAGGCACAGTCCAAGCTCAGGGACAAAATCCGAGATTCCCACATAATTGTAAAGTAGACCCACCCTATATAGCACCTGCCAAGTGCGAACTCTCGAATCCTCCGAATAAGAGAGATATAGGAGGAAGCCACCCTGGGGCGCCCACATCGAGAAGCCACTTTGGCACGCCCCTTTTACGATCTTTCGAGCTCAACAGCAGCGAGATGAGCGATGGTATCCAATCACTAGCCCCGTTCTTCCCTTCATTCTCAACTTCTGTCCTTGTTCAGGTCGGTTCGCTTACATCGGTTGCAAATGACGGAAGTTACAAGCCTCGGACAACTCGTCCACCATGCTTCCACAGCCCACTGTTTGAGGAGCCATAACGCCGTTTCTAGGGGGTCCTTTTCGATTTCAGAGACATCATTGGAATCAGCGTGGGACTGTTCTCAAGATATGCAGAAAAAGAGAAAAGCGATTCTGAGGTTGGACTGTGCCTTTGAAGGTACAGTCCATGTAGTAGCTGGGTGCTGCTGCGGACTCGTTTGATCAAGTAAGGTTTATTTATAACAGACAGTCTTATTTATACTCGACTTTATCCTTTATCATTATACTCTGATCTGGATCACATCTTCCTTTCGCTGTTGATAGTGCGGTTGAGGAACTATACTCCGGGCCGTGCAGGTTGACCTTCTTCTTCTTCTTCGACGTCTTGTCTTCTTGTTCGATGACGTGTGATGTTTTCTTGATCGATAGTGCAAGAGCAGTGGAAACCGTGTTGATATGGTGAATATCCGTTGACGAAGCCAACGCGTGAGTTTGAGTTGGGTCGTTTTCTGATGTGGAAACTGTTCGACACGAAGGGAACGTGTGAGTTTGGATTTCCTCGCCGGTGGAGGTGGACGTAAGGCTTGAATGGGTGAGGAACGTGCGAGTTGGGTTTTGCTCGCCGTTGGAGGTAGGGAAAGGGTTTGGGTGGGAGAGGAGTGTTTGAGCTGGAGTTCGCTTGTCGTTGGAAGTGGCGAAGGGTGTTTCGATTGGGGAGGAACGTGCGAGTTGGGGTTCGCTCGCTGTTGGAGGTGGGTGAGGTGCAGGGGAGGTGAATAGGCGTGAGATGTCCAACGCTGTTGGGGCTCCGACCTCCTCAGAACTTGTTTTGCGTTGAATCTGTTCATGACCGTGGCCTGTGTCCAGTTGAAGACGAGGCTGAATCACTGTTGCCTTTGCATGACTGTTGAATGTCTTATTTCCACAATTAAGATTTCCATTTTTGTTCAAGAGAGGGCGCAGGTTATAACGTGCCTCCTGTGGTCTTTCTTTATTTCCGTTATTGCAAGTTTCTTTTGGAAAGTTTCTTTCGGTGGTGTCCGTGTTCAAGTCTCCTAGTTCCAACGGAATTAGTAGATTCACTGGACGACGGATGGTGCGACCACTGGGTATTTTCAGTTCGACTTCGCGTATCATTCCATTGTGTGAATGAAATACTTTGGTGATCCTTCCTAGTTTCCGGGAATTGCGGGGCATCACTGATTCGGATACCAGCACTACTGTACCTTCAGTAGGAAATTTGTTGGTACCGCGTTTATTGTTAACATCAAGTTTGTGTTTCTCTCTTAGATTGGTCAAATAGTCTTTGTGCCAAATATTCAGGAAGCGTGCCGTGAGTTGATGACTTGTCTTGAGAGCGTCTTCTGCTTGTTTTCGGTTTCTTATCACAGCAACTTCGTTTGGTGGGTAGTAATCTGAGTCACGTCCAGCTTCATCGGAACTGATATTCTCGAATGGATACGTGATGATTATGTCGCGTTGCATGAAGTCTATTGGGCGTAGAACAGGCGTGTCTTCCCATTTTTCTTCTTGATATGTGAGCGGCCTGCTGTTGAGACTTCCCTCAATTTCCACCAAGAGTGTTTCCAAAGCTTCTTGTGTCGGCACGGTGCGATGTATGGTCTTGTAAAGGCTGTGTTTGATTGACTTGATCAGTCTTTCATAAAGAGCCTCCTGCCACGGAGCGTAGGACGTGATTGTTTTCCAAGTAATGCCTTTCGTGGCCATTGCTTGTTTTAGCGAAATGTCGTGAATCACATGAGAAACTGCGTCTTGAAGAATTTGGTCTCCTAAAATGAAGTTCGGTGCATTATCTGACGTTATGCTGGATGGTATCCCTCGTCTAGCAAAAAATCGACGAAGTACGAGTAGAAGATGATACGTCGTCATGTCCTGGACCAGTTCTATGTGAGTGAGTCTTGTTGTTGCGCAGATGATGATGATGCCGTAGACCTTCGTTGTTTCCTCATTTCGTTTTGCTGATAGAGGTCCGAAGTAGTCTATCCCGACATGTTCAAAAGGATTCGATCTTTGCACTCGTCGGCTTGGAAGGTCGTCCATATCTGGGTATTTGTAAGGAAGATTGTTCATTCTTCGGCACGGCACGCATCGTGCGATGAGGTTACGAACCATCTGTCTTAGTTCTGGGATCCAAAACCGTTCTCTTACACGTGACATTGTTTGCCTGGTTCCGCAGTGCAATGCAGAATGTGCGTATTTCACAATCATCTGTGCCAGGTGTGACTTGGATGCGATCAGGAATGGATGCTTAGCATTGATTGGAAGACTGGCATTTCCCAGACGGCCTTGACACCGAAGAAGTCCTTTTTTATCTTCCTTGAGCTTCAGTTGCTTGAGTGAAGTCTGTCTTGCTGTTGAAAGGTAGATCTCCATGTTGTTGGGCACCACTGGTTGTTCAGGATCTCGTAACCATAGAAAGCGAGTCGCGTCCCTGTCTTTCTGGTGAAGTCTGACTTGAAAGAAGGCCTTTTCCACATCGCTAGTTATGGCAACATTGCCAATTCTGAATCGAAGTAGGATGTCGTACAATTTGGGAATCATGACTGGTCCCCGGTATAGCACTTCGTTGAGCGACGGTAAATTCTTCAGATGGGCTGGCGCGTCAAATACGATTCTTAGTTTGGTCGTGTGCTTGTGTGGCGTTAAAACGGCGTGGTGTGATAGGTAGTGGACGACATCGCCATCCAAGGCATTGGTTCCGTCTACTTCTTCTATGACACCTTGATCACGTTGATTCTGTATCGTTTTCATGTACTGCTGAAGCACTGCTGGATTATTTCTCAGCTTTGTAATCGTTGCCTTCAGACGACGTACGGCAAGTCCTTTGTTATCCGGTGATTTCTCGCATTCCTTTTTCCAGGGTAGTCGCACGTGATAACCGTCAGCTTTCCTCTCGACCGTTTGTTCGAACGATTTCCAAACTGCGATATCGGCTAAACGACGTTCTTCGGCTATTGGACCTGCGAATTCTTCAACTCCGGATGTTTCGAACCTGCAGAAATCTTCCCATGTCTGTGGATTCTCTTCTGAATGTGACAGTACGTTTGTGATTTGAGGTTTGTTGTTTTGGTTCGTATTGTTTACGTGAGTTGTGTTGAGCCCTGCAACCAAGTATCCTAGTTTTGAAGCAATGGGTTTTAATCTTGATGGAAGTGTGTGTTGAGGTGCGAGTCCACAATTTAGCAGTGAGAACAAATCGGGGCTTCCTAGAAGAATTTGGGGACGAATATCCTTTGATGTGGGTTTTATGGACAGTTGAATGTCATTGTCACAGATAAAGCGTTTGTCCTCGATGCAGAGGCTGCTGCGCTCCAGTGATTCCGTGAGTTTGTCGATTCTTGTCACTGTGAAAGAGTGAGGTGCACCGTTGGCATCCCACATTTGAAGGGAAGTTATTCCACATTTCTTCACCATTGGCGTGTGCGAGCCGAATGTGGTGATTGTTAGGTGACAGGATTCAATGTCCTTCAGCTGTAGTCTCTCATCTAAATCGTTGCAGATGAACGAACGGTCAGCTCCTGTGTCGAGCATCACGTAGACTGGCTCCAGTATTTGGGACTTTTGGTCAAGCACTTGGGCTTGCCCTGCTAGGATGAAAACGTTGGTGTTGTTGACGGACTGCAAGATTGCTTCACTGTCTGCTTCTTTGCAATTTCTGTTCGAGGAAGTAGTGTTCATCTTCACATACTTTGTTGGTGTTGGCTGCGTAGTTTTGTGTCCTTATTCGCTGCCCTTGCTTGAGTGGGCAGTTCTGATGTATTTCCTGAGTCGAAAAGTTTTTTGCAAATCGAAGTGTGATGGCCAACTTGTTTGCAAATTCGACAAGCTCCTTTGGAACACTGCATTGAAATGTGGTCGCTGTTTCCACAATTTTGACAGAGCTTCTTGCGTTTCATAGTGTTGATCCGTTGTTCGAGTGTGGATACTGCTCTGCAATCCTTCGGTTGATGCCCTGGTCTCTCGCAGTAGAAGCATGGTCGATGGACTGTTTGTGCTTTTCTGAAGTCATTGTTTTCCGGAGGTTTCATTCGTTCTTGCCTTCGAATATTGCTGGTTGGGTATTGTTCTAGCTGGTGGGTTATCCTTAGTTCGGATTTCACGTACTCCTTTGCTGCTGATAGCAATGTTGAAGTGTTCCATTTGTTTTCTTCTTAAAGTCTTGCCTTCTGCCGTAGGATATGTCTCTGAACGTCCACTGCAAATTTGCTCAAAAGCTGTCTTTGAAGAAACGCATTGTCAACATCTTCTCCCTTGAGCTTGAATTGCGATACGATGGAGCAGAGTTGTTCACCGAGAGTTTCTTGATCTTCCAAGTGACTACTGCGTGCTCGTATCATGTGAAGTTTGCTAAGAAGACGATCCAGTAATGCCTGCTTGTTTCCGTATTTCTCCTTTAGATGGGCGATTACTAGATCATACGTTTGTCCCGATATTTCGAATTGTTTCGCTGATTCCTTTGCTTCTCCTTGAAGAGAGTCAAGAAGATAGTTGAGCTTGTAGGTATTGTCGATTTTTTTTTGAATGGACAGTATGATCGAAGGCTGTCCAAAACGCTTTCCATTCCGCTAATTTACCACTGAACTTGTGAATTGGTATTGGTGCCAGTTTCGCTATCATGGGTTCCGAACCAAGAGAGCTACCACTGTTCCCTACATAATCGGTTTCTTCACTAATTTTCATCAATGCCGACAGTGCTTTCTGAGCTTCATCCAGGACTCCTTGTGCCATTTCCAAGTTAGATTCCACTTGCGACGGAATCTCATCTCGACCTGGTGTATCCTTTTCTAGTTCGTCGGCAGCCTTGCTGTATTCCACCATGGATTCCTCGAGCTTCTCTGCGTCGTTTTGGAGGGCTGTCTTCGCTTTCCTTAGCCGCTTGCGAATGTCTGCTGTCTCCGCGTCTTCGCGTGGGACTGCTTGGAAATTAAGAAGTGAAGATTCTTCCTCCAGTGTTGACGAGAGACGGTTCCTCGCTTTGGTTAAAATTCCTTGGCGCATACATAGAAACGATGACATTTTGAGCGAAATCAAGATTTTGGATAAATCTGTGTGATTTCTTCGAAATTACTTACGCAGACGATTCTTGGGGATCGTGAGTGTTGACGTTGAGATATAAAGTATAGTCGTCGTATATAAGTAGTATGAGTCGTCGTCGAGAGCTGGACCGTCGGAGATAGTTGATATCTGTAGTAGCTGGACCGTCGGAGATAGTTGCTATCTGCCGTAGATAGTTGCCCACACTTGATCGTGGTCGGACTTCTTCAGCAGTTGTCGAAACTGCCGGGTAGATCTTCTGCCACGCGGGTCTTGATTCTTCTTTGAAACCGCCGATGCACCAGTGTAGTAGCTGGGTGCTGTTGCGGACACGTTTGATCAAATAAGGTACATTTCTAACAGACAGTCTTATTTATACTCGACTTTATCCTTTATCATTATACTCTGATCTGGATCACTCCTTCCTTTCGCTGATGATAGTGCGGTTGAGGCACTATAGTCCAACCTCAGAATCGTTTTTCTGTTTTCGCACCTATCTTGAAAACGGTCCCGCACTCATTCCAACAATGTCTGTGGAATCGTGCAAAACCCCCTAGAAATGGAGTTATGGCTACTCAAACATTGAGCAGCGGAAGCATGGACGAGTTGTCCGAGGCTTGTAACTTCCGTCATTTGCAACCGATGTATGCGAGCCGACCTGACCAAAGAGAGAAGTCGAAAATGAAGGGAAGAACGGGGCTAATGATCGGGAATCATCGCTCATCTTGCCACTGCTGAGCTCGAAAGTTCGGAAAGGGGGCGAGCCAAAGTATCTTCCGGATGTGGGCACCCCAAGGTGGCTTCCTCCCATATCTCGCTTATTCGAGGGAACCGAGAGCTCGCACTTGACAGGTGTTATAAGGGGTATGTTCACTACACAGTTATGTAGAAATCTCAGATTCCGTCCCTGAGCTTGAACTGTGCCTTTAAGTTGGTTTTTGAAGCGATTATTCATGAGATCTGGACTTTTGCATAAATTTTCAAGGGCTTGGGTAGTGTGAGGATGGTTTTCTGAAGCGATCTTGTTGGAGCTAGAAACTACGGGTACTCATTCATCAGATAACAAGAATCGAAAATACATATTAGTAACTAGAGTGACAAATTAAACAGCCAACAGTGCAAAATGGTCTGATTTTTGTAAATTTTCCTAAAAAATAATAATCGCGAAGTGAACCAATATGAAAACATTATAACATGAGCACTTTAAATGTAACGCTAACCTTATTCAAAATCGTAGTTCATAGGGCTCTCTTGCACGTTTAGTGATGAAACTTTTTTGTGCAAGGTTCCAAACTGCTGCCTCAAGTGCAGAGCAGATTTTAGAAAACGACGTTTTAGGCTCATTTGCGCGTACAAAGCGCCGCATTGAGATAACTGGCTTGAAAGTGGTTTAAATCTGAATTGCTCTCAATGATTCCTATTCTATAGTGTTACGATGGGATAGATTTGAATTCAGAAGATTATCACAAATTGCATATCTCCACTTCGAAATTTCTCATCATGAAATGATCAGGCAGTCATGATAGGGGAATCTGTCTTGTTCTGACCTTGGTCGATAGAATTCTGGGAAGGAAATAAAAATTTAAATTTAGTACGTGCATTTTGAAAGGATTCATGGCATTATGGCGCTCAAAAGCGCCGCAAAACGTCGTTTGTTGCAAAAAAAATTTGATCGGTTTCGTAGGAGATGTCTGCCTTCAGAAACTGGTCAAAACCTCTTATCACAATACCTAAAGACATCTTTACAGAGTTCATTGAATGGTTAATCAATGCTAAAATTTAGGGCAGTGACGGAAGCAGCTCCGAAAAATCCCGAAAATTTCAGCAGAATGCGTGCAGTGCTCTATAAATATTCATTTTGTAAAATATGTTTCACCAAAATGGACTCCACAAAGGTGTTAGACTTCTGATATTATGCCGATTAACATATCTCAGATTGGTAGATTTTCGTTTAGAATGCGAAAGGATATACGTTTGAAGTTAAACCCCACGGAAAGTGGTGTTCCGTTACTTTTGCCCATTACTGTATGTGAGCTCATAATCTAGTAAACATAGAGCGATAAGCGTCTTGCACAGTCTGCCGGACGACGCCGTCCGGCACGTTATAAGATAAGACTGCAGCGTCATGGAGTGCCGCAGTGCGACTCCGGATGACAGACGTCGCAATGCGGCGCTCGACGTCGGTGCGAAAATTCTCCGTTGATTGTGAGATGGTCGATATTATCGGTTGCTCTACCACAGGCCTAGTGGGCGCCGCGCGCGATGCCGGATAGCATTGCCGGACGTCGGACGGCAAAATAACTGTGAAAGGGGCTATAGAGAAATTTAGAATATCGAGGGAGAACATCTGCAAAAACGCGTCAAAAGCAAATCGATAAAAGAACGAGCGAGACCGGCTGTCGACGGCTGGCATCATCTGCCTTTGAGACAGTCTTGCTATGATGGCTAGCAAAATCTACTTGGGAGTAGAAATTCGGAGATGGCGATCCCACTGTCTCACCCTGACCTCCTACACACTTTTTCGAATCCCTCTCGTGCGAAGAACGAGATGACGCTCTCGTCGCCATCATGGGGACAACAGGACCACCCGGAAAAGGCGAATATTTCTCCCCATGAGGTCGACATAATGTCGACATCTCGTGTAATTTTTAAATTTTTGAGCGTTTTGCAGCTCAGTGAGCTATTCTACGAATCTATGCCAGAAACTTAAGGTGCCACTTAAGAGGCATCTTAAGCTCATCATTACGTCGAGCTTTAGCCTGGTTTGCTATCACCCCTGATCCCTTTTCCCTTGTTTCTGCGACAGGGTCTTGTACGATTTCAGAGACATTATTGGAATCAGCATGGGGCCGTTTTCAAGATAGGCTGACAAGGGAACCACAATTAGCCATAGTAACCATTCGGAGTGAGATGTATACACGATTGTAGGTCCAGGTAAGGTAGTAAACATATATCAATACTAGCTGCCTAGACCTCCCACAGAGAGCGCTGTGACCCGCCGAAGTTTGCTCCCGCAGAAGAGGGGACACGTCTACGCGGGGTAATCATTCCACGGTGTGGCAGCCGTGGTATAGTGGTAGAGCTCTCGCTTCGTGAATGAGCTATGGAGGGTTCGATCCCCGAGCCGTGCGAAATTTTGGCATTTTTAGTTTTCTCCTCGGAATTTAATGATTTTCTTACCTTCGACATTTTTAGCACTTTCGCACATATAATCAGGTTTCGGAAATACAATTTTAGACACATTCTCTCGACGCATTCTGTTGCCTTGATGGAAGAATTGCGTTGTTTTCTCTTCGTTTGGCGTTGAAAATGGAGAGAAAAACTTTTTTGTCTCTGTTGGAGCACTTGCACCCACAATAGAATGTTTAAGTGACTCTAGTCAAGTGCAGTCTGAGCGGACTGTTAATCAACGGTGCTTCTGATATATTGATTAGAGAGATCATGAGATTTTCCCGTTCACGCGCCGTCTACCGCCTATTGATTATTCGCGATGGTTTTCCGTCCTGAAAAGGTTGTTTCTCTATTATTCGCTGAGTTTGGACAGCCTTTCGACTGTCAAGATGCTTGTCGCGAAGAGAAGAAGATTGCGGAAAAATTCATACGTATACTACGCGACTGCATCTTGGCACACTGCGACGCCGACTCGGAAGAAGACCTGGATAGCGATGCTGCCGATGATCCAGACTGGAACGGCGAAGACGATTACTTGGGTGGAAACTCCTCGGTTGAAACAGGCGAAGATGTAGTGATTTTCGGGGACGCTTATGTTCCAACGGCCAGGGTGTGTTTAACTACCACTAGTCAGCTTTGAGAATGTTTTTTGTTCCAAAATTCATTTTCCATTTGGACATATTCTAGAAGATGCTATTGCCTTCTATCGAGCATCAGTGAAGGGTAGTCGTACGCTGAAGGTTATGCAACATAATTTCCGATGGATCAAATGTTGGAATCATTTGACGAAATTGCGAGCGATTGAGGAGCACGACGTGCAGAGGTTTCAGCGGGCCGCAAAACTTAAGAATCTCGCCAATCTGCTTCATGAAATTGTTCAGAGCAAGTTTCAAGCAGGTGTGTACTAATGTAATAACACGGAGAATATTGTCACACAAATTCACTCGAATATTTTTGAAGGAGTATCGCTGCATGATCACGACCTTCGTTCGCTGGCTTTAAACCTCGCACGTCAACAAAACATTGAGAACTTTACGGCGAGCTCAACATGGATTGATTCATTCAAAAGATGTTATGGAGTCGTTTCAAGGAGAATTACAACGTTCGTGACAAGACGGACGTTCAGATCCCGTGAAGATATAGAAATGCAGGCAAGAGAGTTCGTGGAATCCGTGAAAATCGACATGAGAACGCTTCCTTTGGCCTGTTTTTGTAATGGGGACCAATCCGGCTTTGCGAAAGAAATGACCACGGCTCGATGTCTGGCACCAGCCGGTTGTAAAAAGGTGAATAATAGCTATTGCTTTGAATACCCCCTTCAATAAGCCAAATAACCGTCATCTGGCTTTATAGGTTGAAAGAATAGTGGATAGCAAAGCGGCAACCACGCACTCCTACACAGTGTTGCCACTAGTCTACGCCGATGGCAGACTTGGAGACAAGCTGTTTGTCCTTCTGCAGGAAAGAAACGGAGTTTTCCCTCGTTAAGGTCACTTTGACGCTCCAAACCTCGTTGTTCGAGCTGGTACCACTCACATAATGACGAAAAATCACATGGTGGAGTGGTTGAGGAGCTGCGTATTTGTACCTGGAGGACCTCGTGAGACATATCTCATTGTGGACTCGCGGTCGTCATTTCGTGATGTCGAGATCATAAACAAAGCAGTTACCGAAGGTAATTAATTCACTCTAGTCCTGTAGGTAAATTCCACTCATGCAAACCTAGTTTAGGCCATCGCGTAGTTGTACGGAACATCCCTCCTGGTGCAACGTCGATGATTCAACCTCTCGACGTCTTCTTTTTCGGGCCATTGAAGAATGTCATGAAGAGAATCCGAGCACATATACTCGTTAACGACATCGATTTCAATGTAGCACAAAGAGACAACATTCTCATGGTGATTTCGCAAGTCTACAGAATGTTTTGTGCGCCGAGATTTGTGAATTTCCTCAAGTACTCTTGGCATATGGCAGGGTACGTAGACGAGCGTCCAGGTCAGTTTGACACTCCGGGAGATTACCTATTCCGGCTTGAGGCCGCAGACTGTTTCGAGGACGGATGTCAGTGTACGGTTTTTATTCGATGCGCCGTTTGTGAACATCATTTGTGCTTTTACCATTTTTTCGTATCGTTCCATCAGTGTTAAAATGAATTTTCGCTCTCCATTTTCAACGCCAAACGAAGAGAAAACAACGCAATTCTTCTATCAAGGCAACAGAATGCGTTGAGAGAATGTGTCTAAAATTGTATTTCCGAAACCTGATTATATGTGCGAAAGTGCTAAAAATGTCGAAGGTAAGAAAATCATTAAATTCCGAGGAGAAAACTAAAAATGCGAAGATTTCGCACGGCTCGGGGATTGAACCCTCCATAGCTGATTCACGAATCGAGAGCTCTACCACTATACCACGGCTGCCACAGCGTGGAATGATTACCCCGCGTAGACGTGTCCCCTCTTCTGCGGGGAGCAAACTTCGGCGGGTCACAGCGCTCTCTGTGGGAGGTTTAGGCAGCTAGTATTGATATATGTTTACTACCTTACCTGGACCTACAATCGTGTATACATCTCACTCCGAATGGTTACTATGGCTAATTGTGGTTCCCTTGTGAGAAACAGAAAAACGATTTTTAGCGTGAGCACTGCCTTTAAAGGAACACTATCGACGCTTTTGAACGTCCTCATTGAATAGATGATGAATGACGACGTCCTCAATTAATAGATGATCAGACTTTGTGGGGGGAGCTCATATGATCCTTAATGTAGTGAAATTTTCAGATTTAGGGGGTTTGAAAGGCTCGAGTGTCAACGGTATGGAGCGCTGGAAGCCAGTGAGAACACCTCACCTTGATGAATCCTGAGTCGCTACTCTTCCGTTCCCATTATTTACATATCACTCCTGCCAATAGCAGAAACATAATCCAAATCACAAGCAGGATCTTTAGTTGCGGCACTCTTTCTCTCTCTGAGGAAATACTGGCATAAATTAAGTGTCAAACATGCACTTATACTTTCTCATTTATTTGAATACTCAGGCAGCTAGTTTTCACGCAACGTGCTAACCCCAGCACAACTTCCACTCGCCTCACTCTCTCGGGCAGTCGTCGGCCACTGCAGAGGTTTTTTCGTCTTGCCGTACGATCACGAGCGCTAAGCTTGAGAGCAAAAGATCGCTGCCGAGGCGGTTGATTAACAATCCTGACAAAACATCTGTCCATGTGGCATGTGTCCTACTCGCCCAATCAGAGTCAATTCGGCCCTTATTATCTATCTGTCGTCGGCTCTCCTCACTGCGTGGTAGGATAATCAAAAATTGGTTTTCGATAAGTATTCCGCAGGTTCACGAAGGTGGGATACATTTTGAAGATCTGAACTACGAAGATCAGCATGGTGTTGAGTGCGCTGTTTACAAGCTAGAACACAAAACTCGAGTGCTCTATGTGTAACTTGCAGAGATCTTGACGTGGTATGTCGGCCTACGTTTCGTTTTTTTTGCAGAGTTTGAAGAAAATTGTTGAGGCTATCATGCGAGTGCAAAGCTCTGAGTGACCCCGATGATCGTTATCTTATTTGAAAGGCCCGAAAACTGGAGATGCTGCTCTGCATCTTGTTCCGAGCTCTTACTTCAAGTCGTCATGGATGTTTGTTGAGCGTGCCCGATACATGCGGGACTAGGTTCCCGTAATCAGTAAGCCAACAATCTCAGTCAATCTCAGTTTGAGTTTCGTTGAACAGGACGTTCTTGATGAACTGGGTCTTCCTCCGATTGATCCGCAGTCCCTCTCTCTGATTCGATCAACTCCGTTCGTATCGCCTCCACTTATTGTTAGTTCATACTATTCGAGAAGATGATGATGTCATCCGCAAAACGAATGTTCGAGAGGTATACTCCAACCATGTCCTCGTCCCAGTCTAGCGATGCATTATCCTCTGCAAGGCGGCGTTGAACAGCTTGCACTATAGTGTCGCCTCGTCGAACCTCCTTCCCAATAAGAATGGTTACGGCTGGTATGCGATTACAGTCAACTAACAGTCTCCGACTAGAGCTGACAGGACGGCACTCGCTTCGACGCTGTCGAAGGTTTTTTCGTAGTCGTCGAAGGTTAGGGCTATGGGCAAGGGGTTCTCCCGGCAGACTTTGGCGACAGCATGGATGTGGTCCTCACAGCCCTGACGAAATCCAGCCTGCTCCGGTGGTTGAGCTTCACCAAAGATCTGAGATATAAGCGGAAGAATTATTTTTGTTAACAATTGTAGAGCACGCCGAACATGATGATAGTCCAGTATTTGTATTTTCTCTGAACGCAACTTCTCCGGGTGGGTCGCGTGGGTCTATACTCGTATGCTGCTGCTCATTCTCACCCGCCCTGTCACGCTATCTTTGCCTTCGAGCGCTAGAAAACAGAATAGATTCCGCTTCTTTCGAAGAGAGACGTATTCCCAAATGAAACCTCTGCAGCAAAGTTTCAGGTTAAAGTCAAGGTGCAGTCACATTTTGACTTATATAGAATTTGAGCTAGATAGGTCGACCTGAGCTATATGGACGTCGTAATCGAGAAGTCTTGTAAACTATGTATGAGACTTTACGCTTGAAGAACATGTAGCTGTAATTAGAGAATTGCGGTATTCACAGCATGATCAGGTCTTCAAAGTGTAGAATTTTCAATGGCATATGGGCGGTGGGTTCACCACAATGGCAACATTCAAAGCGCTGCTGGACGACGATTTCCACCGCCCACGGTGAAGAAAGCGCGGACAGTGACTGAAAACATGCACGGCGTTCAATAATTTGCTGAAATGGCTGATACAACTTGCAGAAGACCGTTTTCCCTGCGATTTGCGCGCGTTCCCTAGGATAACCCGTGCGATATCCAACAATCTGCGTTAGCCAATCTTCTGAGGTATTTCTATGCATCGTTTGCTGCTTTGCTGGAAACTCGCCTCGAGGATAGACTCGTCCGCTAACGTCGGACAGGGAACGAAATTCTCATGTCTTTAATTAGCGTGTTTCGGTGTGTCGATTGCGTCCTACACTACTCATTCTAAGACGTCATGGAAAAAGTCTACGACAATGTTCTTTTAATTTGCCTGTACACACCGAAACTCAGGCTAAATTGGAAATGCTTTGTCATTTTAATCTCCTTACACGTACATTATCATCAAACTTAAGTTTTCTTCTAAAATAAAACATATCAAAAGACGCTATTTTACGGCATGAGAATCTCGTTCCCTGTCCGACGTTACCGTTTGAGTTGAGGATAGACCCGCCATCATTGTCGGAGAGTACGCCATCTACAGCGGTAACTCTGATGATAGGAGAGTGGGAGGCAAAGCGATAGCTGTAAGGAAGGACCTCAATGGTGTGATCGAGGAACTCGGCTCAACGTCGTGTAGAATTGCATTTGTGCGACTGCGGGATCACAGAGGATTCAATCTGTGGATAGTGAGTGCTCATGCGCTCACCAAAAGCGCTGAGGACAACTCGAAGGCTGTGTTTTATGAGGAACTCAATACGTTGCTGGCCAGGATACCTTGCCAACATGCTGTTGTCGTGGGATTGACGCAAATTCGAAGATGGGACTTGATCAGGAATCCGAAGTACTCGGTAAATATTTCTTTCCAGTGGAGCAAACATCGGACAATGGCTACCGCCTTGTCGACTTGTTAAACGGACCGCACTGGTCTGATTCGACATTCAAGAGGAATCATCGCCGCCATCAGCTTACGTTGCAGGGATCAACCCAGCTATCTCAAGAAGAGCCGCGGAAGCGGAAGATGACAATCAACTACAGCTTCACTATGTTCTGAAGAGAATTATTCCAGTATCGGACATTCAAAGATCTAGAGCTGTGTGAGATGTCGCATTCGATTCGGATCACCGTCCAGTTCTGTTGAACTTCACTGTGAGGATTCATAAGAGGAATCGAGGGGCTCAGCCTCTTCAGAGGATTGACATGACAAGTCTCAGAGATGAAGAATGCAGAAGGAATTTTCGACAACAGGTTTCTATTAATATTGAAGTACGGACTAGAACTTTGCGAAGCGGACACTTTCATCAAATGCATCCAGAACGCTACGAAAGATGCACTCCCGGTTGTACAGCCCAAGAAGAAGCTCGCCTACGTCTCAGAAGGAACAACCTCTACTGACAACAGGTTTTTTCCTATTCGAACTGCAGGAAACTACGTGGAGGAGAAGCGTCTGAGGAGGAAGTTGCATCGGCAGATTCACGGCGACCGCGAACGAGAATGGACGTGTAGAACTAAGGAGTTTGAAAAGGCTTGGCAGGAGAAGAATCCGAAGAAAGCCTACACGTTGCTGCGACAGTATAGCGGGAAGATGAAGAGATGTTCTCCTGTCTTGAACACTACCAATGGAGTTGCAGTTGGTCATGCGACACTGCCAATATGGAAGGATTACTTCAGTTCACTACTGAATCGTCCAGCGCCATCAGTAACTTAGCTCCCGCATGTTCAGAGAGCACATTACGATGTCAGTGAGGAACCGCCGACTGAGTCTAAAGTTTTGGATTGTGTCCGGAAAATGAAGAATGGAAAGGCAGGTGGAGATGACAGCATCACTGCTAAAATACTGAAAGCTTTTCCTCTGTCTGGGATTCTTGAAATAACCAACACTATCCGTGCCATGTGGATGAGCGAAAGATACCCAATTCGTGGAGACGTGCGATCATCGACCTCTTCTCAAAAAGTTATTCGTCGCGGATCTGAAGAGCCACAGGGAAATCTCACGACTGCGTGTCATGTACAAGGTTTTGGAACGTATCATTATCGAGCGACTCATCAAACTTCGTCAAGAAACGACCAGAGAGGAGCAAGCCGGTTTTCCATCTGGAATATCGACCATCGACCAAGTGTTCGTCGTGAGAAGAGTAATTGAATCGTAGCAGCGGTATTTGAAGCCATTACAGCTTGCTTTTTTGGATTTCGCGTCTCCGTTTGTTCGGGCATATTTTAAGAAGGCCGCCAGATTGTCTTGTTAAACACGTTCTAAGGATGCTTCCGAGCCCTGTCTGGAAACGGTTGCCTGGACGTAGTTGAACGGAGTGGTGAAGGAGGATTTGAAGTCACTCGGCATTGAAAGGAAATTCAGGCGCGATATTCTACTTCGCTGGAAGTGGAATAGCGACCAGTAGATGGATTGTGATCAAATTGTGGCTGAAGACCGAGACAAATGGACACGGCTGACTACAAGGACGGCACACCTCGGTGGAGATGCGGAATAACCGCGTCAGGCGAAAGCCAAATGATTAAGTCAAGTAAGTCAAATCCGTGGCGTGCGTTCCGATTTTGCGGAAAATCTCGAAAACAAAACTTTACCAAGACCCTGTCTTCAATGTCAGTAACAAGGTTCAGGCTCACAAGTATGGTGATAAATCACTATCGCGTCTGACGAAATGCGTTTCCGTAAGTTTTCTTTGCCGTAGACACACCCTGCGATTTGAATATCGCAGTAGCTTTTCGCATTAAAGGTGCTCTTGGTCCTCCGTTTAAATTCTACTCGAATGTTAAAGTTTGTGAAAGTTTACTTAGGTTTCGGATTCCCTTTCCTCTTGATCAACTGGAAAAAGGTCTCTCCCATGATTTTTAATTGTTTTGCTGGAGCCAAAATCATTTTGAAGCCAAGGCATGTGTAAATGCCATCCTTATCGTATAGTACAACTAGCTCCATACATACACAATATTGGCGTGATTTTGATATTCCTGCCCTTTTTTCAGTTCTTCGGATCTGTAATTGCGATGAAACATCTCTGAACATACCAGTTGTATGTCCCGTGAATAATATGATTAAACTAATAGAGAATCAGGGCAGAAGGGCAAACTGCTAAGATAATTAGCTAGGAACCCTAGCAGAAAATTTTCATCCCCTACGCGTTCTTTTTTAGAGCTACATTCTTGAACTTTTACAAGGGCTAACCTTACATTTCCGGTGGGCTTCCATAAAACCATGTGTTCATGGTTGTAGGTATGGGACATAGCATTAAGAGTCCCTATTCCGAATCCCCTAAATGCCTGAGGTTTACAGGAGATTTCCAAAAGTAGCTATTTTGTTAGCTTTGCGTAGGTACAATACCGCCCGCGACTTTGGGAAAAACGGCGTTTTCGGCGCTTTTTTCCGCCTGAAAGCGCCGCTTTCTCATAACTTTGTTCAAAGTGGTCAGTTTGGGTTGCCAGAGGCATATTTAGAATCAGCATCGAGAGCTCTTCATTTTGAGCCCGCACATGTCTTACCCGGCAAACAAGGCATATAGGGTTAACACAATCAATCGAGTGTACGAAAACTGAAGCTAGATATCAAATTGGTGTAAATATGGCTTCATATCAACCGTGCAGATGAAGGACGAGTTATACAGAAGTTTGAAAAACCAATTTATGGTGGTGGCAAAAGTGAAAATCACTGTTTCTCCCCTGTTTGGCGACCCGGCAGACACATTCATCGTCATTCGCTAGGGCTCAAGGTGCCCGCGATCTCAACCACGCTTGGCATAGACTCATTCAAAACAGCTAAAACCTCTCTGGAGGCATTTCCGGCCTAGCGCCACCCTTGTGATTTTGGCTTTGAAAAACGACCCTCGGTCATCGACGTCCCGTTCTCGGCTCAAACGGGACCAATCGACCTGCGACTCGGCCTACCACATCACTTTTTGATCTTCTTTCGAATAAGCACTGCGCCAGCCCAAGCCGGAAAGGTCGATTTTTCGACACTCTCATATGTGCCAAGTCCATTCTCGCTTCGAGCGGAACCACTGATTTTCCGTTCTCGGCTCGAACTGGACCAATCGACCCTAGACTCGGCCTACAACTTTTCTTTTTGATCTTCCTCCGAATAAGCACTGCGGCAGCCCAGTCCGGAAATTTAGATTTTTCGCCTTTTGGGAATGTGCTGAACCAGCGTTTTTTTTCGCCTGTATGGCGCACCGACAGCCACAGTCATCGTCCTTCTCTCGGGCTCAGAATGCCCGCGATCACAACTGCGCTCAGGATAGATTCCTTTGAAACAAAAACAACCGGGCTGGATGCATTTCCCGCCTAGCGGCACCCCGGCGGTTTTGGCTGAAACGACCTCAAATCATGTCGATCCGTACGGGCTCCTGGCAAAGCCTTATCCGTTTCTCGACTGAAACCGTCCTCATCCCAAACTTGATGTTTTTGACTCTGGAAGCCCGCACTGCGAAGCGGTGCGCTCAAACAGGTGGCATTGAGATCAGAATTTCAAGTTTCTCGGGCCACTGTTTTAAACCGATTGTTTGTTTCTGGGAACACATTTAGGTCAATCTTGACCGTGATGCCAATCTAAAATTGTTTAGACTATGCGATCTCGACGACTTTTTGTGGCTACGGTCCTTTCCAGGCTATAGTATTTCGGCACGTCCTGCATGAATTTTTCTTTTGCAGAAATGCTTCTTGAAATACATGTTCTTGAAACTTGCTCCGGATCGCAGCGTTCCATGGAAATCAAGAATCAAATTTTTATTGTAAGAAGCTACCGTATTAGTTTCTCTATTATTATCAGCCCCATATGGAAGTTCGGTTTTCAAGACCCGCTAAAGCCAGCCTAGGCACTGAGACAGTGTTACGTGAAAGAAAGAGCGCCCTCGCTCACAATTTGGCATTGAATTTTGGATTCACAAGGGCCACATTTTGGATTCGATAAAAAGCCGGGCGAAAAAAAAAACTGTTTTAGCACATCCCAAAAAGGTGAAAAATCAAGTTTTCCGGATCTTCGCTGGCTCCGTGCTTATACGAAAGAGGATGAGAAATCAGAGTAGTAGGCCGAGTCTCAGGTCGAGTTGTCCCGTTTGAGCCCAGAACGGGACGAATTTCGAAAGTTTTTCGAAATTCGTGCGTTCGAAATTGTTTCGAACAGTTTTGTTCATTTCTCGTTCGCCCGGAACTGTTTCAATGGAAAAACTTTTGGTTTTCGTTCGTTTGAATTTTTTTTCGAACAATTTTTTTTCATTTTCCGTCCTTTCGAAAATGTTTCGAACAAAAAATATTTGGTTTTCGTTTGTTCGAAATTTTTTCGAACAATTTTTTAAATTTTTTTGTTCTTTCGAAAATAATTCGAACGAAAAATTTTCAAATTTCGTTCGTTCTACACTTTTTTTTTGAAATTGCACAACTATAGCAGACAACCTTGGAATAATCACCGGGAAAGTTTTGATTGCTCCGAAAATAGTTTCAGAGACCGTCTATGGCAATGTCTACGCTATTGCTTCGAAGATCCTTCACGTTCACAAACTCTTATACTCATCCCAAGGTTTTCTCTCCCATGAGAATGGCTCCCCGTCTGCCCGAAAATCGATGCCCATTGTAGCCACACGATTCACTCAACGCCGCTCCCACTCGCCGTGTATCGCTATGACACATCAGTGAAAGATGCGAGAGGCCCGTCTCTCCTCACAGCTGCCTGACTCGGTTGCTCTTTTTCTCTGCGCGTTGCGTCTCTGCGTCTCTGCCTCGGTCTTCGTGGGAAGACGAGAAGGGCCGCTACAACGTAGTGGGGTGATAACGAAATCTTGCCGGGCCAGGAGTTTAGGATCTGCCGCTCTAATAGCACCTAGCAGCCCATATAAGACAGAATGTGCGTTCTCGAAAGTAAGGGCGCTGTCTCACTGCGCTCGCTGAAAACTGAAAAAAAGTTCAACGAGGGGCTGACCTTCGTTGAGGAATGGTTAGGGAAGTCAGAAACCATTGTTAGCAGGGTTTACCCACGGGAAGTGGTGAGAGTCCTGCGAGTTTAGTGACATTCAACATTGGTTAAGAGTTTTTTGCGAGGTTGAAAGTTTTTTCCCGGACGCGCTCTGGAAAAAGTGAGCATGATTCTCAAGAATATTTTCGAAATACTACTGTGCTTCTTTGGGCCAAATTCCGGTCCGCATTTGCGTCTCGACACGCTTTGCGGCCGCGCGATTTTGAGTGGGAAGGGTTTCCAGCGCCCCCGCCCCCGATCTGTTGACCCTGAGTGGGTTTTGGAAACTGGAAACTGAAAATATTCGGAGAAAACTGTATAAAAAAGCCACACCGAGTCGGCTTTGGTGCTGGGAACTCGACTGACTCGAGCGCGTGCGGCCGCAAAGCGTATCGAGACGCAATTGCGGACCGGAGTTCGGCCCAGCGAAGCACAGTACAGGGAAACTGCCTATGTTTCCTATTTTGTGGGACAGGCGTGTAAGAGCTTTAAACAGGGCTCCACATGAAGGTGCGCAGTGGCAATCGCAGACCTTTCGCGCCCGATCGAAGAACGATGAGTGTGCCTGCCGGGGCGTCGAACCGGCAAAAAAACGCTGTTTGAGCACAACTAAAAGTTGTGAAAAATCGAGTTTCTCGGATTGCTGCTTATTTGAAAAAGAGTTTCAAAAGAAAGTCGCTGCCCTGATTTTCTGGTCGATGGGTCCTGTCTGAGCCGAGAACGGGACGTCGATAATCGCGTTTGAAGCGAAAATGGACCTAGCGCATCTGAAATAGGTGAAAAATCGTGTTCTCTAGATTTTTCTGCTAAGGCGCTTATTTGGAGAAAAATTGCAAAAGAAAGTTGTAGGGCAAGTTTCAGGTCGATTGGTACCGTTTGAGCCGAGAGCGGGAGCTCGGTGATCTGGGGTCCCTTATTTAGAGCCTAAATCACCGAGGTACCGCTCGGCGGTAAATGCTTCCAGACAGGTTTTCCTACTTCGAGAGAGTCTATAGCTGTGATGCCTTGAGCGCAGTTGTGATGCCGGACCTTCTGCGCTCGAGCCAAGGGCGTTGACTTCGTCTTTCGGGGCGTCGAACACTCGATAAAACGTAATTTTGACTTCTACAAAATTCAGGAATTGACCTTGCATAACTCGTGCATGATCTGTATGGTTGGTATGAAGCCGAATATTTGCATCAGTTTGATATCTGGCTTCACTTTTCTTACATTCGATTGATTCTGTTAGCCCTATATGCCTTGTTTGCAGGGTGAGACATGTGTAATCTCAAAATGAAGAGCTGTCGATGCTGATTCTGAATATGCCCCTAGCAACCCAAACGGACCACTTTGAACGAAGTTATGACAAAGCGGCGCTTTGCGGCGGAAAAAAGCGCCGAAAACGCCGTTTTTCCCAAAGTCGCGGGCGGTATTGTATTAGAAGGTGTACACGAATTGCAATTTCCAGGATGTTCAAAAAATTGTCTCGGATAGAGCCTAAAACGTTTTTATAGGGGTTGTTTTAGGTGCAGATTACGAATTAAAGGTTCTTTTGCCAACGCTTTAAAAATTCCGTCTGATTGGGTTCGAAGCGTCAAAATGGGGGAATGTTTCCGGACGAACGCGACTTTCGACGATTTTGAGAATCGCCTCAAAACGTGTAACATCGGCGTGGATCCTGAAGAGACTTTGCGTTCCCCATTGGACGTTGGCGCAAGCTCGGTGCACCTATGTTATAGCATAGGGCGCCGAGTTTGCGCTAACCTGCAACAGTGAACGCAAAGTCTCTTCCGGATCCATGCCGACGTTACATCAGGGGTGTGCGTAAATGAGAATAATTTTTTGTTAAGCGTTAATCGTTAATTTTCGGGAAAGAAACCGCGTTAACCCGTTAATGCGTTGACACATTGATTTTGCTATTCGTTAAACCACCAGAAAGAAAAACATTATCACGTCAAAGATCAACACATTGTCAGATCTCCCATGTCAATCAACGCCATACAGGGTTCGTCGCGGGATAGGGCCCCACAGGGGGTCTGATCTTTAGAGGGGATGAAGCGCTCCGGAGATGTCTGACCTTCGGAGGAAGACCCATTAGAGAAATGTGCATGTGAGTGAAAACCTACCGAAGCAATTTTTCACATGGAATTCAACTAAGCATTGCGATTTGACTGAACTACTATTTGAACTGAATAGCGAGTGACGGCGTTCAATTAGGAAGTTTAGGATGGATTCATAGTGAAGGCGTTCCCAAAATGATGGACAAGACATATGAATCCTCTATGTGAAGTGACTAGAGCAATTCGCCTACTAAAGGCTGAATGATTTCTGCGAAAGGTTTCTATGAGTCAGTAGAGTTGATATTTGAGTTGAGCGTGGTCTATTTACCCTGTAAAAAAACTTTCCTCGCTGAAGATTGAGACCAAGCACCGCTACAATATGGGGCTAACACCTTTCTCAGGAGTTGTCCCGCCCGAAGTCGGAATTTTCGAAAACTACAGTACCGCGCATGTTTTTTTTTGCAAAGAAAGCGTTTTGCGGCGTTTTTTGCGCTCACAAAGTGCCGCATCGCCACGACTTGCTTCAAAACAATTCGATTTCAATTCGAAGTCATTTATGAATTACATTTATTGAGTGCTATGCGATGGTGTTACAAAATAATAGATTCAACTCTAGAATTTTACGGTGAATCGCATATTTGCGCAACAAAATTTCTCATTAGGAAATGATCAGACGGTCATAATGGCCGAAATTCGTCATATTTTGACCTGTGGTCGATGGTAATTACAGGAGAAAATAACCATTCTTCAGCAGAATGTCAAGTTGAAAAGACTTTACACACGTACCGTTGCATTCGCCTCATTGAGAGGAACACGAGAACTTCCTGAAAAACTCATTTACCACTTAAGAGACCGCCTGCACCACGGCGAATTTCCACAGCCGACCGGTGCGCTCCACGGCTAATCGTTTCCGTGAGTAACATGTGTGGACACGCGGTCCGCTGGGAACCATTTTGATCGGAGCAGGCTTTCTTACTTACACAACCAGTATTCCGTCTCTACTCCACCTTTGAGTACAGAGAGCAAGCAGAGAATTGAAGTAAGACCAAGGTAAAGCAACGATCCACCGCTTTCTTACGAGCCTGCTGTGTATTGATTTTGGAAGGTATTCGAACTTTGCATGCACAAGGTGCTTTGAAACACTTTTCGCAAATTTTTGAGCGTGCTGGCCACGGAAATAAACGTTTGTCTCTCGACTTCTAGAAAGTTTTGCAGGTTACAGGTAATGCTTAGAACTGTGCCATGCGGAGCACGACCGTCCACTATGTAACGCCCTGTTAAACCTTATGGAGAACTTTCGGCGGACTAATAAACTTTGACCTGCAAAGTTTTCTGTTATAACCGATGAAAATTCCATCAGAAATGTCAAAAGGGAAAGCAAATTTATAATGGGCACCCCCCCCCCCCCTCCGTCGCCTTCCCCGCCCCCAAATGACCACCCGAGCGAAGTCGCACCAAAATCTCAAACAATCAAAAACGGATAACGATCAGCTCGGCAGACAACAACGGTGCTTCTGAAAAACGTAAAAGAAACACCATTTGATTGTTGAAGGCCTCCAAATACACCCCTCAGTGAAGTTTCAACAAAATCTTGAGCATTGAACTAATGACAGGTTTGCACCCCCCCCCCCCCCAGTTATCCTCCTCTCCCAGTTTAGCAAAA
The DNA here is from genome assembly GCA_029168955.1 of Aplectana chamaeleonis. Classification (NCBI taxonomy): domain Eukaryota; kingdom Metazoa; phylum Nematoda; class Chromadorea; order Rhabditida; family Cosmocercidae; genus Aplectana; species Aplectana chamaeleonis. Next base: position 55,953 of record JAPDOI010000985.1, on the reverse strand, counting down.
TCTGGAACAAAGATGACCGATGGCTCACATACCTGAGTCGACGGAAATTTTAGTGAGAACTGAAAGGTAAACACCAGAACCTTGTGCAGCAACTTGCACGACCCTCGGTGTCAATGCAGCAAAATTTTGAATGATGACCTACTGCAGTCATCTCGAATAGGTGGCACTGATATTCCGACAATCAATCAGAGAACAACAGTTGTAATCAGCATCATTATAATAACCCCCTTTAGCATAGTTTGGAACCATTTCCTTTCCGACCAAAGAAGCTCGAAAAAGTGAAAAGTGCCATTTCCGGAGATGGTAGTAAAATTACTAGGAACACTCAAAATGCTTGACCACTGTGAATGTAAATAGGTTACATTATAAGGAACCTATTCGTATTTGAGAAGGACTGGAAGCTTTAAAAATTCAAAAAATATTGAAAGTTTTGTGGCGTGGGTGCGCAGTGTGGACACGCGGTCTCTTAAGTGTTAATCGGTTTTGAAGTGAGTTACGGCGATGCGGCGCTTTGTGAACGCTAAAAACACCCCAAAACGCTTTTTTTTGCAAAAAACTTGCTAGAAAAAACTTATTCTACGAGTCACGAGATTAGTATATTTGAGTCCAGCGTGGTCAATTTACTCTATTCTGAGTTTCAGGGTCTCAAATGAACACCGAATACCGCTACACTGATAGACGAAAATGACAAAAAACATCCAAGTTCACGAATCTAAATTAGAGTTTAAAACAGCAGTAACTACTGGTTTGAAGCCTACGGCACCTCTGGAGTGTGCCTTTTGTGAAATTTTTCCTGGTGTGGGTTCTGCGTCCATGTTCGCGTCTTCTCAGTACTTCATTAGATGTGGACCCACAATGCATTTCACAAGGGACCACTTTGAACATAAAATGGAGTTTTGAAAAACGGTCTTTTGAGAGTTGTAGAGGAGTTGAAAAGAAACAATTTGAGATTTTAGAATTCCACTCAGTTCTCACGGGTAGATCAAAAACGATCAAAAAAGGAAAGAAACTAGAACGTTGGATTGGGAGGACGTAGCACAAACGTGAGCTATACAGTGGCCTTGAAATCATCTAAAAAGGTACTCCTAAAAGTTTGAAGATGAAATCTAGCTAGGTTCTCGAGTTATGACTTGTTCATTGATTCCCTGAACAATGCTCGTTGCATTCAAACCACCGATCACGTGATAGTCGGGATGAGCTGACAGCACACCGTGGCTCAGTCGGTTAGGCGTTGGATTACGAAGCAATTGAAAGAAGGTTCGAATTCTGTGGATTCATTACTGCATTATGGCTGGTAGTAATGACATTTCTATGTGTTCACCTTACTTGTTTTGAGTTTTAACAGTGTCTCTTGTTTTTTATACCTCTTTTCTGATGTCGCAGAGGTAACGTGATATAAACGGAGAACGGTTCACATCAATGTTCGAAACTATAGAAATTCCGAGGTTTCGACAACTGCTAGAATATCAGAATACCCTTACCCTTCTCCCTCACATATGTTACAAAAAACCGTCCTTATATCGGAGAAACACTTTAGGGGACTTATTTTGATATATGACACTGGAAAAAAGTTCGGACAAAATGAAACTTCGTGTACTTGTTCCTTGATCAATGACCAATCTTTTTTTCCAACAGAAATAATTATTGTAAACAGAAGTGGGTTTACCTAAACTACAAAATCCATTGAAGCAAGCTAATACATAAGCGCATGGCTCGAAGACTCAAGAAAAGTGTTTCGTTATGAATTCCATAATTTTCAGTAGAACAGAACCTTCTAAAACGCACTTTACAAGAAGACTACTTTTAGTCAGCCTGGCCATTGTGGATTAAATGTAGTTTTCTGGAGCCATTTTGAACGTAGAATCCGAGTATGCTCTTTGCAGCTTCTCGGAGAAAAAGAAACCACTCTGGAGAAAGTTACAGGCGTTTTTCCAAGCCTAGCGGCAAGGCAAGGGTACCACCCGTCAGGGAGTTTCTAGGTGGTTTGGAAAAAATCTTCGGATTCGGCTCAAAACTTGTATGTAGGGGTAATCCAGGGTGCTGAACACGAACTAAGAGGTCGTTTGCCAAAATTCTGAGGTTTACTGCAAATTACGGTAGTTGTCATGACATAGAGGGCCTAAACCTACCTTAATAATTTGAAAATTGACAAGTGAACATTAAATTCGTATTCAGCACCCCGAATGACCCCCGTTCAGAAATTTTGAGTCAAATCTGAGACTTTGACCCAACTACCGTATACCCACCGCAATCTACCGTAATCTGTAGAAAATCGATAAGCTGACCTCAGATTCGTCATGAGCACTTCAAATAACCTCCGAGGGCAAAGTTTGGGTCTTGAATTTTTTTTCGACCTTTGGAGCCTCGTGAGGTAAGAAGCTCAAAGCCATTTTTGGGGGTTCAGAGGTCGATATTTTTTTTAGCCCAAACCCCGTCCCAGGGGGTAATTTGGGGCGCTGAACACGAATCTGAGGTCCGTTCCCTAATTTTCAGGGGCTTTCGTTAGGTTAGGGTGCATTGAATGGCATTTTACCTACCGCAACCCATTGTTTTGGTGGTTTTTGATCTACCCGTGGGGACTGAGTGAAATTTTAAAATTTTAAATAGTTTATTTTTACGCCCTCTACATTTTTCAAAAGACCGTTTTTCGAAACTCCATTTTATGTTCAAAGTGGTCCCTTGTCAGAGAAGAACCCACAACAGGTTAATGTCCTTCAGAGGCACTCTTCAGGTTTGCGGAATGTTGCAAACGGTAAAGTATAAAGTCTAGTTTCCCGAAGCCCTGACTTTTCCAGATAACTCATTTACTACTTCACTTATAACCTTTTAAAAATCTTACTTTTTCGAAGAATCGCACGTTTTTTTCCGTTGACGAGTACAGTGTAGCGCGCTTCAGCGTCTTTTTCAGACGGGGAAATTTTGTAAAGAGGGTAAAACAACCACGCTTGACTCAAATATCCTACTCACATAGCTCGTAACTTTCAACATTGTCGACTTTCGGCGAACTACTCTTGAGAAAGTGTGAGCCCCTATACTGTAGCAGTGTTCAGCCTCCATCCTAGACGGTGAAAGTGTACACAAAGGGTAAATCGACCCCGCTTGACTTAAATATCCTTATCTCGTGATCGTTACTTTGCATAACTATAAACTTCGGGCAAGATCAAACTCCCCCCCCCCCTTCTCCTTCAAACATCTCCATTTTATTACACAGCAGGGGCTGTAACCATTATAGTCCACTAAAAGTTCCACATCTAATTACCAATGAGAAACGGTTGGTCGAAAATCGATGTGCTTGAAAATCATGGCAGCGCATTCGCTCTCGCTCAATCGGTGGCGTGTGTTTTGCATAGGAATGCATGCATATTGATCTTCTGCCGACCGCTTTCCATTGATAAGCAGAGGTACGAAATTAGATGGGGTGCGTTCCAAGAACGTTCCCACAACGCTCTGGGAGAACTACCTCACCATGGACAAATCTGCTTTCCATGGATGCGAATTATAACTGAAATTTGCGCCCACGTGGCCGTGGCTACGATTCCATGGACGCGTTTTGCCATGGGAACGTTCTTGGAACGCACCCCTGGACTGCACTATGTAGCCTGGATCCCTCAACTTAAGCCGGTCGAAGTAAAGCTTATTGGGATTATCATGTCAAAATCTCCTTATCACTGTTATATTTTGCCGTGACCGACCGCTCCGCTGCTTAATCCGCCCGGACTTATCCGAGCAAGTTAGGCTTTACATACAGTTTGGCATTTTTAGCCCCCCTCTACATAAATGCGATGAGCGCTGTTCTGTGCTCTCGTCATTGCAAACATCCGCATTTTTTCGCATAGCACTGGCTTCACCATTTCAATACGACAAAAGTAATTTTACTGCAATCAAACATTAGAGGTAAACCTGCTAGATAAACACTGTTTGAGCACATCAGCTCTAGGTGGGGAGATGGTGGGTAGAACACGGTCAAAACTTGACCTTCTCACGCTCCTAGGAAGAGGGTTCTGAGCAAAATTCGCATTGGAGAGGGGGTCTAAACAAAACTGGCCGACCCGCACTTCGTGCAGTACCCTGGTGCCAAAATTCTACAGCAGTTAACGAATTATAAATTAACGTGATTTCAAGACTTTTTCGTTGAGCGTTAATCGTTAATTTTCGAGAAAAAATCGCGTTAACCTGTTAATGCGTTAACACATTAACGTTATAACGCACAGCCCTGGTGTACATACATAGGGGTTATTCGGGCTGCCTTACACGAATCTGCAACCCGTTTATCGATTTTCGATTAGTTACGGTAGGTTAAGGTGGGTCTACGGTAGCTTGGTTAAAGTCTCAAATTTGGCTCAAATATTTGGGTTGCTGAACATGAAATCGAGGTCCATTTCCCACTTTCTAAATTTCAAGATAAGTAACGCCAGTTCTAAGGATTATGCCTACAGTAACCTACAGTAACCCTAAGTCTGGCAAGGAATAGACCAAAGATTAGGGTTCAGCGCCCTTAGTAACCCCCCCCCCTTGAAAGTTTTGAGACGAATCCGAAGGTTTTTTCCTGAGCGCCCCAGGAATTCCCTGATGGGTACCCTTGCCTTTTTTTGAAGCAATGAAAATATCATTTTTGGAATCCCCGCAGCCATTTAGGGAATTTTAAGCACTGATCATTTATGTACTGTCACAGACCTACAGCAACGACAACATGGCTTTCCAAATCTCCACGGAAAGTTTAAAGCAGTCCCTAGTTAGATGGAGCTTGCACTAACGCTAAAGTAGTTTCTTATCAATACTTTCAGCTTTGTGCTTTAAAGCAGCCAAGATCTCTCCGAAGAATGCCTAGGGTTTCCTTTCAAAACTTTTTCTCATATTTCGGGGGCCTCCCGTGACTAGGAGAAGTACTGCATGCTTGTGCAGTACTAAGGAAGAACACCCGTTCAAAGACAACCGTTTCTCCGACGCGCACTGCGAGCAGAATCGTGTTGGGATCATGCCTACTCGTCCTTGACCACGACAGGTGGTCTACCAGATTCCGGCACGAACCGTAACCAAACCGATATGGGTAGTAACGTGGGCATGAATCCTGGAGAGACTTCGCGTTTACTGTTGAAGGTTGGCGCAAACTCGGGGCCATATGCTTCATATAACATAGGTGCACCGAGTTTGCGCCAACCCTCAATGGAGAACGCAATGTCTTTTCAGAATCTATACCGATGTTACGTGCGTGAGCAGATTCAGTTTCCATCGAAGCATCCTGGACAGTATTTAGAAGAGATAAATCCTGGTCGCGACTAAAATATGGAAGACAACTTCGTTCTCCTCCAACTTCGTGCTGCAGAATTCGCTTCTTGTGTATTATGGAGATCTTGTTGGCTTTCACGCTTTTCCTTTATGGCTGAAGCGCAATCTCTATTTGCTACACTGCAAACTGTTATATGGAAAACCTTTCTCCACCTGTCTTAATCAAGTTTTCTCCGTTGCATATGACCAAGTTTTGACTAAGTTCCCTGTGCAGGTGAAACATGTCTCTTTCCCTAATAAAGCACATCGAGTTCAGTCCCGTTAGTCGAAGATCAGATGCTTTCACATTAGAACGTATGAGGAAAGCCGTGGCAATCGTACAAGTGTGCTACCAGCATCAAAACATGATATTCGTGATAATTTGCTGTCAAACCTACCTATAAGACATTATTTCTGCTGGAAGCGACCTGACATAGCAGTTATATCTTCGGACAAAAACCGATATGCCGGATATGTTTTGTCGCTCTTGCGAGATGTTCATATATATCATAATCCTTACCCTCGCAGTGTTTCACTGCGGTAGGTAACGAGACATTCGTAGTCAGTAGAAATGTCATCAAAGTTGTGACGTGTCGTCTCTTCCTTGACAGAACTGGGAGCGCGAGCATCTAAAACCCACAGTAGCATCAGTTTACACGTCGCTACCAGCTTGCGTATAATCCTGGACTGTAAGCGCTTCAGTGCCAGTGTCACTAAGTTCATTAAGAATTTGATTGACACATTAGTGCTCCAGATTACAGAAAAAATCGATTAGTTTCTGCACATCGCTCTTTAATTTTGAAGATATTCTTGGCGATCCAGCGCGACTCTTCAAAAAACCGATATGGCACGAATTCAAACAACTCTTTTAACTACTTTCGACCTTGGTTTCCATCACAAGATCAAAAGATGGCTTTCATGCCATTTCCGTTTACTAGAGGGATACACTCACCCAAAAATATAGAACAAAAATAGACTGGTTTTCTTAGATGCTTTTGAGGATATACAATACCGCTGCTATCCAATGGAAAAAAGGGGCAAGCTTCCAAAAAAAAATCCAAAAAAACTTCCAAAAGGGGCAAACTTCTGAAAAAGCCAAAGTGGGCAGCTAAAGCGTATTTTTACCACAACTCGCTTCAAAGTGCTCCGTTTTGAATTTTGATAAGGCCAAAACGTTAAGACTGTCGTGATCCAATCAATCATGTAAAAATGTTTTGGAAAATTCAGGAGAAACTTATTTTTCAAGATGAATAATATTTTTACCAGCTGCGCCAGTCGGCTAACGCCACCCAGCGCCGCTGGCGAACCGGCTGCGCTGGTTCGGTGCTCAGCTTCGGCGTCCCATTCCAGATAGCCGATTCATCTCTAGCAAAAAGGGCAACGAACCTATTAATGAAGAATAATATTGCTAGTGAACACAATGATAAGTATGCTTTTGTTCAAAACATCTCTGTTTCGAAGAATAGCTTTCTTAACTCCGCCGCTTGTCGTTTGGCTTTGATAGGTCGTCTCCGCCGGCCTCCCTCCACTGACGATGTGAAGCATTCATTTGGCTTGGTCAAACGGCTGACCGGCTTCCTCCGGCCTCCCTTCATTAGGCATGCGTAGCACTCGTTTGGCTTCGCCGAACGATGGGCCGGCTTCCCCCGCCTTCCTCCATCAACTATGTGAATCATTCACGAAACGGTATACCGGCTTTGTTCCTTCACTAAGCATGTGTAGCACTCTTTAGGCTTCGAGCAACGACGGGTTGACTTCTCCCGGCCTCCCTCCATTGATTATGTATGTGTAGCACTCGTTTGGCTTCGCCGAACGATGGGCCGGCTTCCCCCCGCCTTCCTCCATCAACTATGTGTAGCATTCATTTGGCTTGGTCAAACGGCTGACCGGCTTCCTCCGGCCTCCCTTCATTAGGCATGCGTAGCACTCGTTTGGCTTCGCCGAACGATGAGCTGGTTTCTCTCGAACTCCCGTCATTGACTTTGTGTAGCACTCTTTTGGCTTCGAGCAACGATGGGTTGGCTTCTCCCGGCCTCCCACCATTGAGTATGTGTAGCACTCGTTCGGCTTCGCCGAATGATGGGCTGGTTTCCCCCCCCCCCCCCGCCTCCCTCCATCAATTATGTGTAGCATTCATTTGGCTTGGTCAAACGGCTGACCGGCTTCCTCCGGCCTGCCTTCATTAGGCATGTGTAGCATTCGTTTGGCTTTGCGGAAGGTTGAGCTGGTTTCTCTTGAACTCCCGTCATTGACTTTGTGTAGCACTCTTTTGGCTTCGAGCAACGATGGGTTGGCTTCTCCTGGCCTCCCTCCATTGAGTATGTATAGCACTCGTTTGGCTTCGCCGAACGATGGGCCGGCTTCCCCCGCCTCCCTCCATCAACTATGTGTAACATTCATTTGGCTTGGTCAAACGGCTGACCGGCTTCCTCCGGCCTCCCTTCATTAGGCATGCGTAGCACTCGTTTGGCTTCGCCGAACGATGGGATGGCTTCCCCCGCGTCCCTCCATCAACTATGTGTATCATTCACGAAACGGTATACCGGCTTTGTTCCTTCACTAAGCATGTGTAGCATTCGTTTGGCTTTACGGAACGATGAGCTGGTTTCTCTTGAACTCCCGTCATTGACTATGTGTAGCACTCTTTTGGCTTCGAGCAACGATGGGTTGGCTTCTCCTGGCCTCCCTCCATTGAGTATGTGTAGCACTCGTTTGGCTTTGCCAAATGATGGGCTGGTTCCCCCTCCCTCCTCCCTCCGTCAACTATGTGTAGCATTCTTTTGGCTTGGTCGAACGGCTGACCGGCTTCCTACGGCCTCCCTTCATTAGGCATGTGTAGCATTCGTTTCGCTTCGCCGAACGATGGGCTGGCTTTCCTCAGCGTCCCTCCATCAACTACGTGCATCATTCACGAAACGGTATACCGGCTTTGTTCCTTCACTAAGCATGTGTAGCACTCGTGTGGCTTCGCGGAACGATGAGCTGGTTTCTCTCGGACTCCCGTCATTGACTATGTGTAGCACTCTTTTGGCTTTGAGCAACGATGGGTTGGCTTCTCCCGGCCTCCCTCCATTGAGTATGTGTAGCACTCATTTGGCTTCGCCGAACGATGGGATGGCTTCCCCCGCCTCCCTCCATCAACTATGTGTAACATTCATTTGGCTTGGTCAAACGGCTGACCGGCTTCCTCCGGCCTCCCTTCATTAACAATGTGCAGCATTCAATTGGCTTTAACGACCGATGGACTGGCTTCTCCTGGCCTCCCGCCAATGACTATGTATGTGTAGCACTCTTTTGGCTTCGAGCAAAGATGGGCTGGCTTCTGCCGGCCTCCCTCCATTGACTATGTGTAGCACTCGTTTAGCTCTACCATAGGTTAGGCCGGCTTTCCCATTCTCCGTTTACTGAGCATGTGTAGCATTCAATTGACTTCACCAAAAGCTAGACCGACTTCCTCCGGCCTCCCTCCATCGAATATGTGTAGCATTCATTTGGCTTGGTCAAACGGTTGACCGGCTTCCTCCGGCATCCCGTCATTAGGCAAGTGTAGCATTCGTTTGGCTCCGCCGAATGATGGGCTGGCTCCTCCCAGCCTCCCTCCATATACTATGTGTAGCATTTGTTTGGCTTCGCTGAACAATAGGCTGGCTTCTACCGGGCCCCCGCCATTGACTATGTGTAGCACTCGTTTGGCTTCGCGGAACGATGGGCTGGCTTCTACCGGGCCCCCGCCATTGACTATGTGAAGCACTCGTTTGGCTTCGCGGAACGATGGGCTTGGTTCTCCCGGCCTCCTTCCAATGTCTATGTGTAGCACTCGCTTAGCTTTGCTTAACGTTAGGCTGGCTTCTCCCGGCCTCCCGCCATCAACTATGTGTAGCATTCGTTTGATTTTGCTGAACAACGGACTGGCTTCTCCCGTCACCCTCCATCACCTATGAGCATCATTCACGAAACGGTAGACCGCCTTCCTTCGGCTTCCCTTCACTGGGCGAATGTAGCATTCAATTAGCTTGGCGAAACGGCAGCAAACGATGAAAGTTCAAAGGGTTCAATGTGCAACAGGTAGGGTGGTCCCACCGCGATCCATATTTTTGAAAGTTTAAAGGACTCAATATGCAACATGTAGGTAGGTCTCACCACGATCCAGAATTTTGAAAGTTTAAAGGACTCAATATGCAACAGGTAGGTGGGTCTCACCACGGTCCATAACTGTGAAAGTTGAAAGGGCTCAATGTGCAACAGGTAGGTTGGTCCCACCACGATCCAGAATTTTGAAAGTTTAAAGGACTCAATATGCAACAGGTAGTGTGGTCCCACCACGATCCATAACTTTGAAAGTTTAAAGGACTCAATATGCAACAGGTAGGTTGGTCCCACCACGATCCATAACTGTGAAAGTTTAAAGGGCTTAATATGCAGCAGGTAAGGTGGTCCCACCACGATCGTAATGCTGTGCGCGCTCCTCCTAAACCTAACACACTTTCCGCGACCTTCTCCGTGTGTTCTTGAAACAATAACGTGCTCTGACTAATGGTGTCGAAAATTGCGGGAAATTCAAAGAACCGGTCAGACGATGGTCGGACGTGTGTCGGACGTCGGACAGAAAACGGTCAGACACACCACCACGCCGCTTATTATACGTAAGGATAAGGACTTTGATAATGGGAAAGATCGCATACGGCCGTTTTCAGTGAACGGGCCCGTGATACTGTGATATCATTATCAAACTCATGACTAACTACGTTTTAAAAAGGGTTTCTATTTTAAAATTCCAAAAATTTCTTTGTATTGTTTGATAGATTGTGGCACCGTAAACATTTTGATCTTTACAGAATTGAAATCAGAGCACTTTAAGGCGATTTGTGATTGAAAGACGCTTTAGTTGCCCACACTGACAATTTCGCCTTTTTTTTCGTTGGATAGCAGCGATATTGTACATGTCGTAGATGCTAGAAAGGGCGATACGTCGACCATCAATACAGACCACTTTTGGAGAAGCCTTTAAGAGTCCTGCAACTGAAAAGACAGCGAATATGTAAGTTCATATACCGTGGCGTACTTATGCATACATAGCACGACTTCGTTGTCGAACTGCATTCAAGCAAGAGAACATTAATACGGGAACGACACCACCTCAGATAAAAACAGCCCACTTCCCGCCGGTCAAGTCGGGCTAGTCGACTTCGCGCGGCCCCAATTTTGTGGGCGTGGCACAGCGCCCAACTTCCCGCGGAGAGAGAGGTTTTCCAGTCTTCCCGCGGAGTGTCGGCCGGCAGCCGGCTATTCCTGGGGGTCATCGAACACTCACTCATCGATTCCCACTTTGTTATCGCCGTTGCACCACCCACTAGAGTAAAGCCAGTGGACGATCGCTGAGCAGAGAACGCTGTGATGAGGCTCTTCCCAAAACCCTCGTTGTATGCGACGCTGGCTCTGATCAGGTGAGCCACTGTCTGTTGGTGGCATCTGCGGATCAAAAGGCTGCAAGGCCAAGTGAGTGTAGTAAGTAACTCTGCGTGAGCTTACTCTTTACTTGTCAGAAGCAGTTCAAGATGAAGAGCTCAGAAGGGATTTGTGAAATTTTGTTCCAACAGACCTTTATCTAAAGAGTGATTTTAAAATGTGCCGCAAGCTGCTTTTGGATTGTCTTCTGTCAGTCAACAAATTAGCCGTAACGCGATGGCAGAAGGGCCGCAGAGTGCTTGTTCAACGTGTACGGGCGGTAAACGAAACGGCGCTGCCGACTGCCCGCGACCGAAATATTGATCTTCCGCTGGAGGGGTTGCGGGACGTCAGCTAATCGTACTGCGGAAAGTGTGCTGTCTGTATCTGAGACGTTCGAGTCAAACTGCCCCTCAACTCTGTGCATGCCACAAGGTTGCTGACTTGAATACAAAACTTATGTAGGTGTGAGGCAGGAATCGAACCCGCATTGCACCGATTACCGGGCGAGAGTGTTACCATTACACTACCGACACCCCACCCTGCATTCCTCAGACTCACACATGGACTGTTTAGGCAGAACAACAATCACCCGTTAACTGGTATGATACTCAAAAGCATCAAAAATTGTCTTCAAAAGGCCTTAGCTTAACTGGATTTAATGCCGATTTGTGCTTACCAGATCATACCCGTTGACGGGTGATTGCTGTTGTGCCTACACAGTCCTTGTGTGAATAGCTGAGGAATGCAGAGCGGGGTGTCGGTAGTGTAATGGTAACATTCTCGCCCGGTAAGCAATGCAATGCGGGTTCGATTCCTGCCTGACACCTAAGTTTTGTAATCAACTCAGCAATTTTGTGATAATATATACCGGAGAAAAAGCATTAAAAACTCAGACACATCAAAATCTGTGCACACCTATGTTGTCGTCAACATCATTCTTTAATTGAACCCTTCTACCGCTACCTGTCTTCTTCGCTGATTGAGATGGTCCAGGAGTTGTTTTTGCTTTTCTGTTTGGCGTAGATGCGGTATTCTTTGCTTCTGGCAGTTTTATAATTGCGCAGTTGTATGAAGTAAATCCTCATCCGCAACAGTGGTGGTTTTTCTAGGTAAAGTAGCCTTCCTAGCAGTGACACTTCAAAATCACGCCCACGTCAAGTTGCACTTCCTCACAATCGCGTTCTCCTTGAGAACGTCGTTCGCACTTCCGATTCAAGTGCCATTCGAAGTGCATTGCGATCCTTCAACGTCAAAACGAAGTTGTACAAATAACGTAGACTGATTTTGGTTGTACACGCTGGCAAGCAGAAGGCACTGGAGGTAAGAAAGGGTGCATTTTTCGTCGCTTCGCGAGCCTTCATTTGTCCTCTAATTAGGTTTGGGTTAAAGTCTACACCGGGGCAGATTTTCCGGGCTAGATGTGACTTCTGGAGACTTCCAAAGCGCTGCTGCAGTTTCGCCTTGACACTTCTCTGTGAAGGTTTTTCGAAGATCTTAGCATGAACACGAGGTGTGTTTATCGAGTTTCGATAGATTATGGTGCGCAGATCACGGCAGGTATGAGGCAGTTTGGTTAACATATCAGATCTAACTAGAAACTCTTCTATGGGTGCAAAACACGCATTGTTGGTTCATTCATCGCTTATCGAAATACTAAGTTAGGATTCGTCAGCTAAATGGCATCCTATCCACTGCAGCCTACAGCTATGTAGCCTCAGAATATCGATTAACGGACTCCAGATCCGTATTCAGGGCAAGGAATAACCCCATGAAAACCTTTTTGAGCCAAATACAAATCATTTTTCAGAGCTCTCGAAACATTTCCTCCTGGGTGCACTTACCTTTACGAACAACTTAGAAAATGTCTCCGTTATCTTCTGAATTATAATTCTCTTCAGCAGCCACACACTCTGATTTGAAAACATTTTTAAAGGTACACCTAATTGGAGTGCGTTTTGTCAAAAATGGTCAGACCGACCCAAAGTATTTTCCTAGTTAGTATCGTTACCTTAGTTATGAAACCTTTCCCATGGAAGTTGCTTTCATGTTTGTCCCTACTCCTACTTTTCAAGTATCTTGCGTCGCGCTGTGTCACTTAAAGGCAGTGGTCGCCATAAAATATGCTTTTCTTCTTTTCCTCTCTAAACCATTTTCGGGATTCCGAGAAGTAGGACCTATAGGAAAAAATCGCGAAAAACCCGCTGTTTCGGGCTAAATTTGAAGCCTGAACTTTCTTGTCTTTTGATGGTGGACGAGCCCACTCCATGTCATCGGCATCGATGATCTCTAATATCAAGAACATCAGCTGTCTTGGAATTGAATTTCAATTAATGAACATTGACTCATCTAGTCAAAAACATTGACAGAAGTGCTTGCTTTCATTGTTAAACGGTTTTTATTAGGTAAGTTTACATTTATTTCTTCCTCTGAATGTCGATAATTTTTGACCGCTCGTCATGAGACTGCGATCTTTTTGAGCGGCGCTGTGCACGTGTGCACGAACTGGCACCTTTGGGCCCTAACTCTAATTCTAACCCGTGTTTCAGCGCGCTACCTTTATAGTTTTTCAGCTGTTTTCGATCTGAACTGTATTTAATAGTTTTTTTCGATAACGATTTTCATCGTGACCACTGCCTTTGAAGGCACCTACCGTTTTTTTGGGTTTGAATCATTTGTTGGGCCCACCAGAGAACTCAGGTAGAGTTTGCTGGGCCACCGACGCATTATTGTGAAGATATGGGAGATCGAATGCTTTCGATTCCGCCGAAAGCGGCTCGCTTTCCGACAGCCATGTGGCATAAATAGAGAAAGGAAAGTAGCTTAACAGGAAATGACACCTCAACTTTCACTCATATACGATGTACATATAACTTGTTGATAAGCTACTTACCGTTCTCTATTTATTCCACATGGCAACTAATGATTCAAACCTAAAATATAGTGGGCAGAATTATAGAGCGTACGATGCCTTTAACATATGCACATCTGGGTAACATTGTAAATCAGTCTGAATCCTCACAAGTTCACCTCGTTTGTGAATGAAGAACTAGCTATGTATACATGCAAATAAAATAGGATCTAATCCACGATATCCAAAAACTAGGCTTTTGAGCCTGTCCTTTTCAAAGAGCTCCATATTTATTAGTGTCTTTTTTCTTCTCACAGTGGGACACATTTGCATTCCTCATTCTCTGAATCCCTTAAAGCCCTGCCTGCCAGGCTCCACCCCTTCAGCTGCTTGATAGTTCCATTTCAATTGCTAATGTGCACGCGTCCTCATCTGAGTTTCACTTTGAGTGATTGAATGTCGTCCATGAACCTGATTTCCTTCTGTCAAACACCACTGGCACACAGGAAGCTAGCCATTGGTCAGGAAGCACGAATGCAAGTATTCCACGCAGTTCCTTTGGGAGTGAGAGTGTTCTCAAATTACTTTTTGGCAATCATGAGAGTCGCGGGTAATTATGGGTTAATATATTCTTCCGACTAGATATAAACACCTCATTCATTCATCTTTGAGTAAATCATGTGAATGAAAATCGCCAAAATACGCAACCACACTATGCATTCAACTGGCGCTCATTGATCATCACTGGAAAACATCACCAGGTCTTCCGCGGTAAACAATAGATTCCCCATAATTAGCTATTTCAGAGAAGGAATCAGACAATTAAAACTAAACAAACTGTTTTAGGTGCTATAAGCGGAAACATTATCTTGCTTCCTGAGTAGAAAGTAGTGCGAACTGAATCACTCCCATAAGTACAGTTATCTACGTATGTATGTATACCTCTGCAACTGTTGGATCAAGAAGTTTTCCCGACGAAAAGGATCCCTACGGATTCATCCAGATTGGCACAACTTCTTCATTTGTTCAACACCTCAATTTAATAGATTCTGAACAAACAATGACCTATTAGCTGTAATTGACTGGCAGATAGTTGTTGTCATGTCTTAATTAAGGCCGCCCCTATCTAAGATTATACGTTCTCACTCAGCACAACACCGTTAGTACGCCGGCACAAAGGGGTTGGCAGCATCCGTGCTGTAGCTGGATATGCTGCCAAAGACCAGGAGCTCCTGCCGCATGTGCTGGCGTACTAACGGTATTGTGCCGACGTACTAAGCCCCGCCTGTTCGAGTTGTAGTATCAGGGTTCATAAACTGGCTCAAAACCGGTGATTGGTAATTGACTTCTAGTCGTCCACTTGTCCTTTCTCGAGCTCTATTGTTCGTATTTGGTTGACACTAATGCGTGTGTTTGTTGCTGTGGAAAAAAATTGTTCCTGATACTTTTAAACTATTTTTTAGTTGCTGTGCACGTCGCAGAATTTTGACCAGGCACAGCAGCAAATTTCACCTCTCAGACATCCAGGGGGTCCGATTCGGCCACGATAGGCTCTCGATTCGACTACATTGCGATGTGGACGACGATTCGGCCGCGTACTTTCCGTGCGCCACGTGGCCTAATCGTCGTCAAAGCAGGATCCAGCAGCCCGTCGGCAAATGCCGCACATTACTTATGTATGACGGTGGTCGATCCGTGCCGTATGACGGTGGTCGATCCCCTCGGTGGTCGATCCGTGCCCAAAAATATGGGAAATTGTAACGAACCCCTTCCCCAGAGAAAACTTCGGATCTGCTGTTCTCCATTCAAAAAATCCAGCTAGAATCAAAAAATATGTAAAATAGGACTGTATAAATACAGCCCGCCCGTAGCCCTATCGAAAATCATCCTCTAAAAAAGTCGGAACTAGGCTGGTTTTAACAAGTTTCCAGCTAGAATAAGCGTAAATTCAGAAGTAACTTCTCTCGAAGGAATAGTTCGCTACTAGCCCTACCGAAAATCATCCACAGAAAAAACTGGGCATTACGACGGGCTGTTTTTTTACGAAAAATCCTGCTGGGATTTGCAAAATTTAAAAAAAGAGCCCAACACCCGTTCAAGTACGGGAGTTAATTGTGGATTTGGGGCTATGGGTTGAAGTTTACGGGCGGATAAAACTCGATGAATGCTAACGATCAGAACATTTGGTGGTAATATATATTTTGGTATACCTTGCATTTTACAAATGTGTGATAAGATGGATTACGAAAGCTCCCGGAGAAAATGTACACGTCTAATTTTTTACCCACCTCAAACTCAGCCAATGCGTCAGAATTTCCCTCCCTTTCTGAAATCGAAAGAGTTCCTGGCCTATGAAAAAAACTCTCACTAAAAGACAGATTTTAATTACAGGGTAGTTTCTGAGATATCATTGCCTAAAAAAGGCGATTTCGGACATTTACTCCTGTAAACGATTACGAATTGAAGATTGTGATCATTATACTGACTTTTTGTTTAATTGATGACGTCATTTTACAGTTATAATTCATTAGAAGAATTCGGGAAATACTGATTCGCCTCCACTAGGGAGAAGAATTAGCGAGAACGACTGAGGGTGATGTGGCAATAATGGAAAGCGCCCAGGCCTCCGGCACTCCGCACAATGGCGTCCGGGCCTCGCGCCCTT
Source organism: Aplectana chamaeleonis (assembly GCA_029168955.1). Taxonomy (NCBI): domain Eukaryota; kingdom Metazoa; phylum Nematoda; class Chromadorea; order Rhabditida; family Cosmocercidae; genus Aplectana; species Aplectana chamaeleonis. The sequence continues at coordinate 39,727 of JAPDOI010000985.1, read as the reverse complement.
TATGGCGCCTTACGTATTTTTGTGTATCTTTCCATTAAGAAGGGGCCTTTCAAGCGGAAGAGGTTTGGTTGGCGTCAGAAACGCTCCAACAGAAAAGGAACAATAGGCAAGTAGGATGAGCAGAGTCTACAAAAATTGAACAATATTCTCTGAGACTGACTTTCTTGGCCTATACTTCTTAGCAGCAAAAATAGACCGTTGCGGCGTTTTACACGGAAGGCTTTTGCGGTTCCAAATAGACTCCGATTATGGGAGTTACGATAAAAATGTATATTTATGTTAACTTATTAGTTATCATTGGAAGAGAAAATGATGTCAACCTTACCTACACAGACGGCTAGCTCCAGCTGCTACGAGAAGCGAACCCAAAGTGTAGCATCAAATAAGAGTATTTTCTTATAATCTCGTCAACGAATAGAAGTCCATTTTTGGAAACCATTGAACTTTTCCTTATGAAATGTCACAGTGGTTTGTTTTCGCTGTTAAGAAGTATCGGCTAAAAAAATTCAGCCTCAGAAAATACTGCTCAATCTTTTTAGACTCTCCTCAGCCTACTTGCCTATTGTTCCCTTTTTGTTGAAACGTTTCTGATGTCAACCAAACCTCTTTCTCTTGAAAGACCCTATTTTAATAGCATTGTTCACTTTTTCTTGATAATATGAAGGAATATCCCTGGAAAATCTTCAATATTTTTCCAATAGCATGGATTCCTATGATAATCAAAAGTAATTGACATGTTCCGCACGCTACAAGTGACGCACGACTCACTTTACGACGTCCTGATGACGCCATCAGATGCTCTGCCTACTCTACACGACATCCTGATGACGTCATCAGATGCTCTGTCTACTTTACACGACATCCTGATGACGTCATCAGATGCTCTGTGTGCTTTACACGACATCCTGATGACGTCATCAGATGCCCTGTGTGCTTTACACGACATCCTGATGACGTCATCAGATGCTCTGTCTACTTTACACGACATGCTGATGACGTCATCAGATGCTCTGTCTACTTTACACGACATCCTGATGACGTCATCAGATGCTCTGTCTACTTTACACGACATCCTGATGACGTCATCAGATGCCCTATGTACTTTACACGACATCCTGATGACGTCATCAGATGCTCTGTCTACTTTATACGACATCCTGATGACGTCATCAGATACTCTGTCTACTTTACACGACATCCTGCTGACGTCATCAGATGCTCTGTGTGCTTTACACGACATCCTGATGACGTCATCAGATGCTCTGTCTACTTTATACGACATTCTGATGACGTCATCAGATACTCTGTCTACTTTACACGACATCCTGATGACGTCATCAGATGCTCTGTGTGCTTTACACGACATCCTGATGACGTCATCAGATGCCCTGTGTGCTTTACAAGACAACCTGATGACGTCATCAGATGCTCTGTCTACTTTACACGACATCCTGATGACGTCATCAGATGCCCTATATACTTTACACGTCATCCTGATGGCGTCATCAGATGCCCTATGTACTTTACACGTCATCCTGATGAAGTTATCAGATGCCCTATGTACTTTACACGACATCCTGATGACGTCATCAGATACTCTGTCCACTTTACACGACATCCTGATGACGTCATCAGATGCTCTGTGTACTTTATACGACATCCTGATGACGTCATCAGATGCTCTGTCTACTTTACACGACATCCTGATGACGTCATCAGATGCCCTATGTACTTTACACGACATCCTGATGACTTCATCAGATGCTCTGTCTACTTTATACGACATCCTGATGACGTCATCAGATACTCTGTCTACTTTACACGACATCCTGCTGACGTCATCAGATGCTCTGTGTGCTTTACACGACATCCTGATGACGTCATCAGATGCTCTGTCTACTTTATACGACATTCTGATGACGTCATCAGATACTCTGTCTACTTTACACGACATCCTGATGACGTCATCAGATGCTCTGTGTGCTTTACACGACATCCTGATGACGTCATCAGATGCCCTGTGTGCTTTACAAGACAACCTGATGACGTCATCAGATGCTCTGTCTACTTTACACGACATCCTGATGACGTCATCAGATGCCCTATATACTTTACACGTCATCCTGATGGCGTCATCAGATGCCCTATGTACTTTACACGTCATCCTGATGAAGTTATCAGATGCCCTATGTACTTTACACGACATCCTGATGACGTCATCAGATACTCTGTCCACTTTACACGACATCCTGATGACGTCATCAGATGCTCTGTGTACTTTACACGTCATCCTGATGACGTCAACAGATGCCCTATGTACTTTACACTACATCCTGATGGCGTCATCCTGATGACGTCAACAGATGCCCTATGTACTTTACACTACATCCTGATGGCGTCATCAGATGCCCTATGTACTTTACGTGACATCCTGATGACGTCATCAGATGCCCATGTACTTTACACGTCATCCTGATGAAGTCATCAGATGCCCTATGTACTTTACACGACATCCTGATGACGTCAACAGATGCCCTATGTACTTTACACGACATCCTAATGGCGTCATCAGATGCCCTATGTACTTTACACGTCATCCTGATGACGTCATCAGATGCCCCATGTACTTTACACGACATCCTATCGGCGTCATCAGATGCCCTATGTACTTTACACGTCATCCTGATGACGCCATCAGATGCTCTGTCTACTTTACACGACATCCTGATGACGTCATCAGATGCTCTGTCTACTTTACACGACATCCTGATGACGTCATCAGATGCTCTGTGTGCTTTACACGACATCCTGATGACGTCACCAGAGGCCCTGTGTGCTTTACACGACATCCTGATGACGTCATCAGATGCCCTGTGTGCTTTACACGACATCCTGATGACGTCATCAGATGCTCTGTCTACTTTACACGACATCCTGATGACGTCATCAGATGCTCTGTCTACTTTACACGACATCCTGATGACGTCATCAGATGCTATGCCTACTTTACACGACATCCTGATGACGTCATCAGATCCCCTATGTACTTTACACGACATCCTGATGACGTCATCAGATGCTCTGTCTACTTTATACGACATCCTGATAACGTCATCAGATACTCTGTCTACTTTACACGACATCCTGCTGACGTCATCAGATGCTCTGTGTGCTTTACACGACATCCTGATGACGTCATCAGATGCTCTGTCTACTTTATACGACATCCTGATGACGTCATCAGATACTCTGTCTACTTTACACGACATCCTGATGACGTCATCAGATGCCCTGTGTGCTTTACAAGACAACCTTATGACGTCATCAGATGCTCTGTCTACTTTACACGACATCCTGATGACGTCATCAGATGCTCTGTCTACTTTACACGACATCCTGATGACGTCATCAGATGCTCTGTGTGCTTTACACGACATCCTGATGACGTCATCAGATGCTCTGTGTGCTTTACACGACATCCTGATGACGTCATCAGATGCCCTGTGTGCTTTACACGACATCCTGATGACGTCATAAGATGTCCTATGTACTTTACACGACATCCTAATGGCGTCATCAGGTGCCCTATATACTTTACACGTCATCCTGATGGCGTCATCAGATGCCCTATGTACTTTACACGTCATCCTGATGAAGTTATAAGATGCCCTATGTACTTTACACGACATACTGATGACGTCATCAGATGCTCTGTCTACTTTATACGACATCCTGATGACGTCATCAGATACTCTGTCCACTTTACACGACATCCTGATGACGTCATCAGATGCTCTGTGTACTTTACACGTCATCCTGATGACGTCAACAGATGCCCTATGTACTTTACACTACATCCTGATGGCGTCATCAGATGCCCTATGTACTTTACATGACATCCTGATGACGTCATAAGATGCCCTATGTACTTTACACGACATCCTAATGGCGTCATCAGATGCCCTATATACTTTACACATCATCCTGATGACGTCAGCAGATGCCCTATGTACTTTACACGTCATCCTGATGAAGTCATCAGATGCCCTATGTACTTTACACGACATCCTGATGACGTCATAAGATGCCCTATGTACTTTACACGACATCCTATTGGCGTCATCAGATGCCCTATGTACTTTACACGTCATCCTGATGACGTCAACCGATGCCCTATGTACTTTACACGACATCCTGATGGCGTCATCAGATGCCCTATGTACTTTACATGACATCCTGATGACGTCATAAGATGCCCTATGTACTTTACACGACATCCTAATGGCGTCATCAGATGCCCTATATACTTTACACGTCATCCTGATGGCGTCATCAGATGCCCTATGTACTTTACATGTCATCCTGATGAAGTCATCAGATGCCCTATGTATTTTACTCGACATCCTGATGACGTCATCAGATGCCCTATGTACTTTACACGTCATCCTGATGACGTCATCAGATGCCCCATGTACTTTACACGACATCCTATCGGCGTCATCAGATGTCCTATGTACTTTACTCGACATCCTGATGACGTCATAAGATGCCCTATGTACTTTACACGACATCCTATTGGCGTCATCAGATGCCCTATGTACTTTACACGTCATCCTGATGACGTCAACCGATGCCCTATGTATTTTACTCGACATCCTGATGACGTCATCAGATGCCCTATGTACTTTACACGTCATCCTGATGACGTCATCAGATGCCCCATGTACTTTACACGACATCCTATCGGCGTCATCAGATGTCCTATGTACTTTACTCGACATCCTGATGACGTCATAAGATGCCCTATGTACTTTACACGACATCCTAATGGCGTCATCAGATGCCCTATATACTTTACACGTCATCCTGATGGCGTCATCAGATGCCCTATGTACTTTACATGTCATCCTGATGAAGTCATCAGATGCCCTATGTATTTTACTCGACATCCTGATGACGTCATCAGATGCCCTATGTACTTTACACGACATCCTGATGACGTCATCAGATGCCCTGTGTGCTTTACATGACATCCTGATGACGTCAACCGATGCCCTATGCACTTTACACGACATCCTATTGGAGTCATCAGATGCCCTATGTACTTCACACGTCATCCTGATGACGTCATCAGATACTCTGTCTACTTTACACGACATTCTGCTGACGTCATCAGATGCTCTGTGTGCTTTACACGACATCCTGATGACGTCATCAGATACTCTGTCCACTTTACACGACATCCTGATGACGTCATCAGATGCTCTGTGTACTTTACACGTCATCCTGATGACGTCAACCGATGCCCTATGTACTTTACACGACATCCTAATGGCGTCATCAGATGCCCTATATACTTTACACGTCATCCTGATGACGTCATCAGATACTCTGTCTACTTTACACGACATCCTGCTGACGTCATCAGATGCTCTGTGTGCTTTACACGACATCCTGATGACGTCATCAGATGCTCTGTCTACTTTACACGACATCCTGATGACGTCATCAGATGCTCTGTGTGCTTTACACGACATCCTGATGACGTCATCAGGTGCCCTATATACTTTACACGTCATCCTGATGGCGTCATCAGATGCCCTATGTACTTTACACGACATCTTGATGGCGTCATCAGATGCCCTATGTACTTTACACGACATCCTATCGGCGTCATCAGATGTCCTATGTACTTTACTCGACATCCTGATGACGTCATAAGATGCCCTATGTACTTTACACGACATCCTGATGGCGTCATCAGATGCCCTATGTACTTTACACGACATCCTATCGGCGTCATCAGATGTCCCATGTACTTTACTCGACATCCTGATGACGTCATAAGATGCCCTATGTACTTTACACGACATCCTGATGGCGTCATCAGATGCCCTATGTACTTTACACGACATCCTATCGGCGTCATCAGATGTCCTATGTACTTTACTCGACATCCTGATGACGTCATAAGATGCCCTATGTACTTGACACGACATCCTGATGGCGTCATCAGATGCCCCATGTACTTTACATGACATCCTGATGACGTCATCAGATGCCCTATGTACTTTACATGACATCCTGATGACGTCATCAGATGCCCTGTGTGCTTTACACGACATCCTAATGGCGTCATCAGATGCCCTATATACTTTACACGTCATCCTGATGGCGTCATCAGATGCCCTATGTACTTTACACGTCATCCTGATGAAGTTATCAGATGCCCTATGTACTTTACACGACATCCTGATGACGTCATCAGATGCTCTGTCTACTTTATACGACATCCTGATGACGTCATCAGATACTCTGTCCACTTTACACGACATCCTGATGACGTCATCAGATGCTCTGTGTACTTTACACGTCATCCTGATGACGTCAACAGATGCCCTATGTACTTTACACTACATCCTGATGGCGTCATCAGATGCCCTATGTACTTTACATGACATCCTGATGACGTCATAAGATGCCCTATGTACTTTACACGACATCCTAATGGCGTCATCAGATGCCCTATATACTTTACACATCATCCTGATGACGTCAGCAGATGCCCTATGTACTTTACACGTCATCCTGATGAAGTCATCAGATGCCCTATGTACTTTACACGACATCCTGATGACGTCAACAGATGCCCTATGTACTTTACACGACATCCTAATGGCGTCATCAGATGCCCTATGTACTTTACACGTCATCCTGATGACGTCACCAGATGCCCCATGTACTTTACACGACATCCTATCGGCGTCATCAGATGTCCTATGTACTTTACTCGACATCCTGATGACGTCATCAGATGCCCTATGTACTTTACATGACATCCTGATGACGTCATCAGATGCCCTGTGTGCTTTACACGACATCCTAATGGCGTCATCAGATGCCCTATATACTTTACACGTCATCCTGATGGCGTCATCAGATGCCCTATGTACTTTACACGTCATCCTGATGAAGTTATCAGATGCCCTATGTACTTTACACGACATCCTGATGACGTCATCAGATGCTCTGTCTACTTTATACGACATCCTGATGACGTCATCAGATACTCTGTCCACTTTTCACGACGTCCTGATGACGTCATCAGATGCTCTGTGTACTTTACACGACGTCCCGATGACGTCATCAGAAGCCCTATGTACTTTACACGACATCCCGATGACGTCATCAGATGCCAGATGTACTTTCACGACGTCCCGATGACGTCATCAGAAGCCAGAAGCACTTTACACGACGTCCCGATGACGTCATCAGAAGCCCTATATACTTTTCACGACGTCCTGATGACGTCATCAGAAGCCAGATGTACTTTTCACGACGTCCCGATGACGTCATCAGATGCCAGAAGCACTTTCACGACGTCCCGATGACGTCATCAGATGCCAGATGTACTTTTCACGACGTCCCGATGACGTCATCAGAAGCCCTATGCACTTTACACGACGTCCCGATGACGTCATCAGAAGCCCCATGCACTTTTCACGACGTCCCGATGACGTCATCAGATGTCCTATGTACTTTTCACGACGTCCCGATGACGTCATAAGAAGCCAGAAGCACTTTACACGACGCCCCGATGACGTCATCAGAAGCCAGATGTACTTTTCACGACGTCCCGATGACGTCATCAGAAGCCAGAAGCACTTTTCACGACGTCCCGATGACGTCATCAGAAGCCAGATGTACTTTTCACGACGTCCCGATGACGTCATCAGAAGCCAGAAGCACTTTTCACGACGTCCCGATGACGTCATCAGAAGCCAGATGTACTTTTCACGACGTCCTGATGACGTCATCAGAAGCCCGAGGCACTTTCCACGACATCCCGATGACGTCATCAGAAGCAACCAGGAACTTTTCACGACGTCCCGATGACGTCATCGGAAGCCCGAAGCACTTTTCACGACGTCCCGATGACGTCATCGGAAGCCCGAAGTACTTTTCACGACGTCCCGATGACGTCATCAGAAGCCAGAAGCACTTTTCACGACGTCCCGATGACGTCATCAGAAGCCAGAAGCACTTTTCACGACGTCCCGATGACGTCATCAGAAGCCAGAAGCACTTTTCACGACGTCCCGATGACGTCATCAGAAGCCAGAAGCACTTCACGACGTCCCGATGACGTCGTCAGAAGCCAGAAGCACTTTTCACGACGTCCCGATGACGTCATCAGAAGCCAGAAGCGCTTTTCACGACGCCCCGATGACGTCATCAGAATCCAGAAGCACTTTTCACGACGTCCCGATGACGTCATCAGAAGCCAGAAGCACTTTTCACGACGTCCCGATGACGTCATCGGAAGCCAGAAGCACTTTTCACGACGTCCCGATGACGTCATCAGAAGCCAGAAGCACTTTTCACGACGTCCCGATGACGTCATCAGAAGCCAGAAGCACTTTTCACGACGACTCGATGACGTCATCAGAAGCCAGAAGCACTTTTCACGGGGTCCCGATGACGTCATCAGAAGCCAGAAACACTTTTCACGACGTCCCGATGACGTCATCGGAAGCCAGAAGTACTTTTCACGACGTCCCGATGACGTCATCAGAAGCCAGAAGCACTTTTCACGACGTCCCGATGACGTCATCAGAAGCCAGAAGCACTTTTCACGACGTCCCGATGACGTCATCAGAAGCCAGAAGCACTTTTCACGACGTCCCGATGACGTCATCAGAAGCCAGAAGCACTTTTCACGACGTCCCGATGACGTCATCGGAAGCCAGAAGTACTTTTCACGACGTCCCGATGACGTCATCAGAAGCCAGAAGCACTTTTCACGACGTCCCGATGACGTCATCAGAAGCCAGAAGCACTTTTCACGACGTCCCGATGACGTCATCAGAAGCCAGAAGCACTTTTCACGACGTCCCGATGACGTCATCAGAAGCCAGAAGCACTTTTCACGACGTCCCGATGACGTCATCAGAAGCCAGAAGCACTTTTCACGACGTCCCGATGACGTCATCAGAAGCCAGAAGCACTTTCACGACGTCCCGATGACGTCATCAGAAGCCAGAAGCACTTTTCACGACGTCCCGATGACGTCATCAGAAGCCAGAAGCACTTTTCACGACGTCCCGATGACGTCATCAGAAGCCAGAAGCACTTTCACGACGTCCCGATGACGTCATCAGAAGCCAGAAGCACTTTTCACGACATCCCGATGACGTCATCAGAAGCCAGAAGCACTTTTCACGACGTCCCGATGACGTCATCAGAAGCCAGAAGCACTTTTCACGACGTCCCGATGACGTCATCAGAAGCCAGAAGCACTTTTCACGACGTCCCGATGACGTCATCAGAAGCCAGAAGCACTTTTCACGACGTCCCGATGACGTCATCAGAAGCCAGAAGCACTTTTCACGACGTCCCGATGACGTCATCAGAAGCCAGAAGCACTTTTCACGACGTCCCGATGACGTCATCGGAAGCCAGAAGTACTTTTCACGACGTCCCGATGACGTCATCAGAAGCCAGAAGCACTTTTCACGACGTCCCGATGACGTCATCAGAAGCCAGAAGCACTTTTCACGACGTCCCGATGACGTCATCAGAAGCCAGACGCACTTCTCCCGCCGTCCTGATCACGTCATCAGAAGCCAGAAGCACTTTTCACGACGTCTCGATGACGTCATCAGAAGCCAGAAGCACTTTTCACGACGTCCCGATGACGTCATCAGAAGCCAGAAGCACGTTTCACGACGTCCCGATGACGTCATCAGAAGCCAGACGCACTTTTCACGACGTCCCGATGACGTCATCAGAAGGCAGAAGCACTTTTCACGACGTCCCGGTGACGTCATCAGAAGCCAGATGCACTTTTCACGACGTCCCGATGACGTCATCGGAAGCCAGAAGCACTTTTCACGACGTCCCGATGACGTCATCAGAAGCCAGAAGCACTTTTCACGACGTCCCGATGACGTCATCAGAAGCCAGAAGCACTTTTCACGACGTCCCGATGACGTCATCAGAAGCCAGAAGCACTTTTCACGACGTCCCGATGACGTCATCAGAAGCCAGAAGCACTTTTCACGACGTCCCGATGACGTCATCAGAAGCCAGAAGCACTTTTCACGACGTCCCGATGACGTCATCAGAAGCCAGAAGCACTTTTCACGACGTCCCGATGACGTCATCAGAAGCCAGAAGCACTTTTCACGACGTCCCGATGACGTCATCAGAAGCCAGAAGCACTTTTCACGACGTCCCGATGACGTCATCAGAAGCCAGAAGCACTTTTCACGACGTCCCGATGACGTCATCGGGAGCCAGAAGTACTTTTCACGACGTCCCGATGACGTCATCAGAAGCCAGAAGCACTTTTCACGACGTCCCGATGACGTCATCAGAAGCCAGAAGCACTTTTCACGACGTCCCGATGACGTCATCAGAAGCCAGAAGCACTTTTCACGACGTCCCGATGACGTCATCAGAAGCCAGAAGCCCGTTCGACGACGTCCCGATGACGTCATCAGAAGCCAGAAGCACTTTTCACGACGTCCCGATGACGTCATCGGGAGCCAGAAGTACTTTTCACGACGTCCCGATGACGTCATCAGAAGCCAGAAGCACTTTTCACGACGTCCCGATGACGTCATCAGAAGCCAGAAGCACTTTTCACGACGTCCCGATGACGTCATCAGAAGCCAGAAGCACTTTTCACGACGTCCCGATGACGTCATCAGAAGCCAGAAGCACTTTTCACGACGTCCCGATGACGTCATCAGAAGCCAGAAGCACTTTTCACGACGTCCCGATGACGTCATCAGAAGCCAGAAGCACTTTTCACGACGTCCCGATGACGTCATCAGAAGCCAGAAGCACTTTTCACGACGTCCCGATGACGTCATCAGAAGCCAGATGCACTTTTCACGACGTCCCGATGACGTCATCAGAAGCCAGAAGCACTTTTCACGACGTCCCGATGACGTCATCAGAAGCCAGATGCACTTTTCACGACGTCCCGATGACGTCATCGGAAGCCAGAAGCACTTTTCACGACGTCCCGATGACGTCATCAGAAGCCAGAAGCACTTTTCACGACGTCCCGATGACGTCATCAGAAGCCAGAAGCACTTTCACGACGTCCCGATGACGTCATCAGAAGCCAGAAGCACTTTTCACGACGTCCCGATGACGTCATCAGAAGCCAGAAGCACTTTTCACGACGTCCCGATGACGTCATCAGAAGCCAGAAGCACTTTTCACGACGTCCCGATGACGTCATCAGAAGCCAGAAGCACTTTTCACGACGTCCCGATGACGTCATCAGAAGCCAGAAGCACTTTTCACGACGTCCCGATGACGTCATCAGAAGCCAGAAGCACTTTTCACGACGTCCCGATGACGTCATCAGAAGCCAGAAGCACTTTTCACGACGTCCCGATGACGTCATCAGAAGCCAGAAGCACTTTTCACGACGTCCCGATGACGTCATCAGAAGCCAGAAGCACTTTTCACGACGTCCCGATGACGTCATCAGAAGCCAGAAGCACTTTTCACGACGTCCCGATGACGTCATCAGAAGCCAGATGCACTTTTCACGACGTCCCGATGACGTCATCAGAAGCCAGAAGCACTTTTCACGACGTCCCGATGACGTCATCAGAAGCCAGAAGCACTTTTCACGACGTCCCGATGACGTCATCAGAAGCCAGAAGCACTTTTCACGACGTCCCGATGACGTCATCAGAAGCCAGAAGCACTTTTCACGACGTCCCGATGACGTCATCAGAAGCCAGAAGCACTTTTCACGACGTCCCGATGACGTCATCAGAAGCCAGAAGCACTTTTCACGACGTCCCGATGACGTCATCAGAAGCCAGAAGCACTTTTCACGACGTCCCGATGACGTCATCAGAAGCCAGAAGCACTTTTCACGACGTCCCGATGACGTCATCAGAAGCCAGAAGCACTTTTCACGACGTCCCGATGACGTCATCAGAAGCCAGAAGCACTTTTCACGACGTCCCGATGACGTCATCAGAAGCCAGATGTACTTTTCACGACGTCCCGATGACGTCATCAGAAGCCAGAAGCACTTTTCACGACGTCCCGATGACGTCATCAGAAGCCAGAAGCACTTTTCACGACGTCCCGATGACGTCATCAGAAGCCAGAAGCACTTTTCACGACGTCCCGATGACGTCATCAGAAGCCAGAAGCACTTTTCACGACGTCCCGATGACGTCATCAGAAGCCAGAAGCACTTTTCACGACGTCCCGATGACGTCATCAGAAGCCAGAAGCACTTTTCACGACGTCCCGATGACGTCATCAGAAGCCAGAAGCACTTTTCACGACGTCCCGATGACGTCATCAGAAGCCAGAAGCACTTTTCACGACGTCCCGATGACGTCATCAGAAGCCAGAAGCACTTTTCACGACGTCCCGATGACGTCATCAGAAGCCAGAAGCACTTTTCACGACGTCCCGATGACGTCATCAGAAGCCAGAAGCACTTTTCACGACGTCCCGATGACGTCATCAGAAGCCAGAAGCACTTTTCACGACGTCCCGATGACGTCATCAGAAGCCAGAAGCACTTTTCACGACGTCCCGATGACGTCATCGGAAGCCAGAAGCACTTTTCACGACGTCCCGATGACGTCATCAGAAGCCAGAAGCACTTTTCACGACGTCCCGATGACGTCATCAGAAGCCAGAAGCACTTTTCACGACGTCCCGATGACGTCATCAGAAGCCAGATGCACTTTTCACGACGTCCCGATGACGTCATCAGAAGCCAGAAGCACTTTTCACGACGTCCCGATGACGTCATCAGAAGCCAGATGCACTTTTCACGACGTCCCGATGACGTCATCAGAAGCCAGAAGCACTTTTCACGACGTCCCGATGACGTCATCAGAAGCCAGAAGCACTTTTCACGACGTCCCGATGACGTCATCAGAAGCCAGAAGCACTTTTCACGACGTCCCGATGACGTCATCAGAAGCCAGAAGCACTTTTCACGACGTCCCGATGACGTCATCAGAAGCCAGAAGCACTTTTCACGACGTCCCGATGACGTCATCAGAAGCCAGAAGCACTTTTCACGACGTCCCGATGACGTCATCAGAAGCCAGAAGCACTTTTCACGACGTCCCGATGACGTCATCGGAAGCCAGAAGCACTTTTCACGACGTCCCGATGACGTCATCAGAAGCCAGATGCACTTTTCACGACGTCCCGATGACGTCATCAGAAGCCAGAAGCACTTTTCACGACGTCCCGATGACGTCATCAGAAGCCAGAAGCACTTTTCACGACGTCCCGATGACGTCATCAGAAGCCAGAAGCACTTTTCACGACGTCCCGATGACGTCATCAGAAGCCAGAAGCACTTTTCACGACGTCCCGATGACGTCATCAGAAGCCAGAAGCACTTTTCACGACGTCCCGATGACGTCATCAGAAGCCAGAAGCACTTTTCACGACGTCCCGATGACGTCATCAGAAGCCAGATGCACTTTTCACGACGTCCCGATGACGTCATCAGAAGCCAGATGTACATTTCACGACGTCCCGATGACGTCATCAGAAGCCAGAAGCACTTTCACCACGTCCCGATGACGTCATCAGAAGCCAGATGCACTTTTCACGACGTCCCGATGACGTCATCAGAAGCCAGAAGCACTTTTCACGACGTCCCGATGACGTCATCAGAAGCCAGAAGCACTTTTCACGACGTCCCGATGACGTCATCAGAAGCCAGATGCACTTTTCACGACGTCCCGATGACGTCATCAGAAGCCAGAAGCACTTTTCACGACGTCCCGATGACGTCATCAGAAGCCAGATGCACTTTTCACGACGTCCCGATGACGTCATCAGAAGCCAGAAGCACTTTTCACGACGTCCCGATGACGTCATCAGAAGCCAGAAGCACTTTTCACGACGTCCCGATGACGTCATCAGAAGCCAGAAGCACTTTTCACGACGTCCCGATGACGTCATCAGAAGCCAGATGCACTTTTCACGACGTCCCGATGACGTCATCAGAAGCCAGAAGCACTTTTCACGACGTCCCGATGACGTCATCAGAAGCCAGAAGCGCCTTTCACGACGTCCCGATGACGTCATCAGAAGCCAGAAGCACTTTTCACGACGTCCCGATGACGTCATCAGAAGCCAGAAGCACTTTTCACGACGTCCCGATGACGTCATCAGAAGCCAGATGCACTTTTCACGACGTCCCGATGACGTCATCAGAAGCCAGAAGCACTTTTCACGACGTCCCGATGACGTCATCAGAAGCCAGAAGCACTTTTCACGACGTCCCGATGACGTCATCAGAAGCCAGAAGCACTTTTCACGACGTCCCGATGACGTCATCAGAAGCCAGAAGCACTTTTCACGACGTCCCGATGACGTCATCAGAAGCCAGATGTACTTTTCACGACGTCCCGATGACGTCATCAGAAGCCAGAAGCACTTTTCACGACGTCCCGATGACGTCATCAGAAGCCAGATGCACTTTCACGACGTCCCGATGACGTCATCAGAAGCCAGAAGCACTTTTCACGACGTCCCGGTGACGTCATCAGAAGCCAGAAGCACTTTTCACGACGTCCCGATGACGTCATCAGAAGCCAGAAGCACTTTTCACGACGTCCCGATGACGTCATCAGAAGCCAGAAGCACTTTTCACGACGTCCCGATGACGTCATCAGAAGCCAGATGACGTCATCAGAAGCCAGAAGCACTTTTCACGACGTCCCGATGACGTCATCAGAAGCCAGATGCACTTTTCACGACGTCCCGATGACGTCATCAGAAGCCAGATGCACTTTTCACGACGTCCCGATGACGTCATCAGAAGCCAGAAGCACTTTTCACGACGTCCCGATGACGTCATCAGAAGCCAGATGCACTTTTCACGACGTCCCGATGACGTCATCAGAAGCCAGATGCACTTTTCACGACGTCCCGATGACGTCATCAGAAGCCAGAAGCACTTTTCACGACGTCCCGATGACGTCATCAGAAGCCAGAAGCACTTTTCACGACGTCCCGATGACGTCATCGGAAGCCAGAAGCACTTTTCACGACGTCCCGATGACGTCATCAGAAGCCAGATGCACTTTTCACGACGTCCCGATGACGTCATCAGAAGCCAGAAGCACTTTTCACGACGTCCCGATGACGTCATCAGAAGCCAGAAGCACTTTTCACGACGTCCCGATGACGTCATCAGAAGCCAGAAGCACTTTTCACGACGTCCCGATGACGTCATCAGAAGCCAGAAGCACTTTTCACGACGTCCCGATGACGTCATCAGAAGCCAGAAGCACTTTTCACGACGTCCCGATGACGTCATCAGAAGCCAGAAGCACTTTTCACGACGTCCCGATGACGTCATCAGAAGCCAGAAGCACTTTTCACGACGTCCCGATGACGTCATCAGAAGCCAGAAGCACTTTTCACGACGTCCCGATGACGTCATCAGAAGCCAGAAGCACTTTTCACGACGTCCCGATGACGTCATCAGAAGCCAGATGCACTTTTCACGACGTCCCGATGACGTCATCAGAAGCCAGAAGCACTTTCACGACGTCCCGATGACGTCATCAGAAGCCAGAAGCACTTTTCACGACGTCCCGATGACGTCATCAGAAGCCAGAAGCACTTTTCACGACGTCCCGATGACGTCATCAGAAGCCAGAAGCACTTTTCACGACGTCCCGATGACGTCATCAGAAGCCAGAAGCACTTTTCACGACGTCCCGATGACGTCATCAGAAGCCAGAAGCACTTTTCACGACGTCCCGGTGACGTCATCAGAAGCCAGAAGCACTTTTCACGACGTCCCGATGACGTCATCAGAAGCCAGAAGCACTTTTCACGACGTCCCGATGACGTCATCAGAAGCCAGAAGCACTTTTCACGACGTCCCGATGACGTCATCAGAAGCCAGAAGCACTTTTCACGACGTCCCGATGACGTCATCAGAAGCCAGATGCACTTTTCACGACGTCCCGATGACGTCATCAGAAGCCAGAAGCACTTTTCACGACGTCCCGATGACGTCATCAGAAGCCAGATGCACTTTTCACGACGTCCCGATGACGTCATCGGAAGCCAGAAGCACTTTTCACGACGTCCCGATGACGTCATCAGAAGCCAGATGCACTTTTCACGACGTCCCGATGACGTCATCAGAAGCCAGAAGCACTTTTCACGACGTCCCGATGACGTCATCAGAAGCCAGAAGCACTTTTCACGACGTCCCGATGACGTCATCAGAAGCCAGAAGCACTTTTCACGACGTCCCGATGACGTCATCAGAAGCCAGAAGCACTTTTCACGACGTCCCGATGACGTCATCAGAAGCCAGATGCACTTTTCACGACGTCCCGATGACGTCATCAGAAGCCAGAAGCACTTTTCACGACGTCCCGATGACGTCATCAGAAGCCAGATGCACTTTTCACGACGTCCCGATGACGTCATCAGAAGCCAGAAGCACTTTTCACGACGTCCCGATGACGTCATCAGAAGCCAGAAGCACTTTTCACGACGTCCCGATGACGTCATCAGAAGCCAGAAGCACTTTTCACGACGTCCCGATGACGTCATCAGAAGCCAGAAGCACTTTTCACGACGTCCCGATGACGTCATCAGAAGCCAGAAGCACTTTTCACGACGTCCCGATGACGTCATCAGAAGCCAGATGCACTTTCACGACGTCCCGATGACGTCATCAGAAGCCAGAAGCACTTTTCACGACGTCCCGATGACGTCATCAGAAGCCAGAAGCACTTTTCACGACGTCCCGATGACGTCATCAGAAGCCAGATGCACTTTTCACGACGTCCCGATGACGTCATCAGAAGCCAGAAGCACTTTTCACGACGTCCCGATGACGTCATCAGAAGCCAGAAGCACTTTTCACGACGTCCCGATGACGTCATCAGAAGCCAGAAGCACTTTTCACGACGTCCCGATGACGTCATCAGAAGCCAGATGCACTTTTCACGACGTCCCGATGACGTCATCAGAAGCCAGAAGCACTTTTCACGACGTCCCGATGACGTCATCAGAAGCCAGATGCACTTTTCACGACGTCCCGATGACGTCATCAGAAGCCAGAAGCACTTTTCACGACGTCCCGATGACGTCATCAGAAGCCAGAAGCACTTTTCACGACGTCCCGATGACGTCATCAGAAGCCAGAAGCACTTTTCACGACGTCCCGATGACGTCATCAGAAGCCAGAAGCACTTTTCACGACGTCCCGATGACGTCATCAGAAGCCAGAAGCACTTTTCACGACGTCCCGATGACGTCATCAGAAGCCAGAAGCACTTTTCACGACGTCCCGATGACGTCATCAGAAGCCAGATGCACTTTTCACGACGTCCCGATGACGTCATCAGAAGCCAGATGCACTTTTCACGACGTCCCGATGACGTCATCAGAAGCCAGAAGCACTTTTCACGACGTCCCGATGACGTCATCAGAAGCCAGAAGCACTTTCACGACGTCCCGATGACGTCATCGGAAGCCAGAAGCACTTTTCACGACGTCCCGATGACGTCATCAGAAGCCAGATGCACTTTTCACGACGTCCCGATGACGTCATCAGAAGCCAGAAGCACTTTTCACGACGTCCCGATGACGTCATCAGAAGCCAGAAGCACTTTTCACGACGTCCCGATGACGTCATCAGAAGCCAGAAGCACTTTTCACGACGTCCCGATGACGTCATCAGAAGCCAGATGTACTTTTCACGACGTCCCGATGACGTCATCAGAAGCCAGAAGCACTTTTCACGACGTCCCGATGACGTCATCAGAAGCCAGAAGCACTTTTCACGACGTCCCGATGACGTCATCAGAAGCCAGAAGCACTTTTCACGACGTCCCGATGACGTCATCAGAAGCCAGAAGCACTTTTCACGACGTCCCGATGACGTCATCAGAAGCCAGAAGCACTTTTTGCGACGTCCCGATGACGTCATCAGAAGCCAGAAGCACTTTTCACGACGTCCCGATGACGTCATCAGAAGCCAGAAGCACTTTTCACGACGTCCCGATGACGTCATCAGAAGCCAGAAGCACTTTTCACGACGTCCCGATGACGTCATCAGAAGCCAGAAGCACTTTTCACGACGTCCCGATGACGTCATCAGAAGCCAGAAGCACTTTTCACGACGTCCCGATGACGTCATCAGAAGCCAGAAGCACTTTTCACGACGTCCCGATGACGTCATCAGAAGCCAGAAGCACTTTTCACGACGTCCCGATGACGTCATCAGAAGCCAGAAGCACTTTTCACGACGTCCCGATGACGTCATCAGAAGCCAGAAGCACTTTTCACGACGTCCCGATGACGTCATCAGAAGCCAGAAGCACTTTTCACGACGTCCCGATGACGTCATCAGAAGCCAGAAGCACTTTTCACGACGTCCCGATGACGTCATCGGAAGCCAGAAGCACTTTTCACGACGTCCCGATGACGTCATCAGAAGCCAGATGCACTTTTCACGACGTCCCGATGACGTCATCAGAAGCCAGAAGCACTTTTCACGACGTCCCGATGACGTCATCAGAAGCCAGAAGCACTTTTCACGACGTCCCGATGACGTCATCAGAAGCCAGATGCACTTTTCACGACGTCCCGATGACGTCATCAGAAGCCAGAAGCACTTTTCACGACGTCCCGATGACGTCATCAGAAGCCAGAAGCACTTTTCACGACGTCCCGATGACGTCATCAGAAGCCAGAAGCACTTTTCACGACGTCCCGATGACGTCATCAGAAGCCAGATGCACTTTTCACGACGTCCCGATGACGTCATCAGAAGCCAGAAGCACTTTTCACGACGTCCCGATGACGTCATCAGAAGCCAGATGCACTTTTCACGACGTCCCGATGACGTCATCAGAAGCCAGAAGCACTTTTCACGACGTCCCGATGACGTCATCAGAAGCCAGAAGCACTTTTCACGACGTCCCGATGACGTCATCAGAAGCCAGAAGCACTTTTCACGACGTCCCGATGACGTCATCAGAAGCCAGATGCACTTTTCACGACGTCCCGATGACGTCATCAGAAGCCAGAAGCACTTTTCACGACGTCCCGATGACGTCATCAGAAGCCAGATGCACTTTTCACGACGTCCCGATGACGTCATCAGAAGCCAGAAGCACTTTTCACGACGTCCCGATGACGTCATCAGAAGCCAGATGCACTTTTCACGACGTCCCGATGACGTCATCAGAAGCCAGAAGCACTTTCACGACGTCCCGATGACGTCATCAGAAGCCAGAAGCACTTTTCACGACGTCCCGATGACGTCATCAGAAGCCAGAAGCACTTTTCACGACGTCCCGATGACGTCATCAGAAGCCAGAAGCACTTTTCACGACGTCCCGATGACGTCATCAGAAGCCAGAAGCACTTTTCACGACGTCCCGATGACGTCATCAGAAGCCAGAAGCACTTTTCACGACGTCCCGATGACGTCATCAGAAGCCAGAAGCACTTTTCACGACGTCCCGATGACGTCATCAGAAGCCAGAAGCACTTTTCACGACGTCCCGATGACGTCATCAGAAGCCAGAAGCACTTTTCACGACGTCCCGATGACGTCATCGGAAGCCAGAAGCACTTTTCACGACGTCCCGATGACGTCATCAGAAGCCAGAAGCACTTTTCACGACGTCCCGATGACGTCATCAGAAGCCAGATGCACTTTTCACGACGTCCCGATGACGTCATCAGAAGCCAGAAGCACTTTTCACGACGTCCCGATGACGTCATCAGAAGCCAGAAACACTTTTCACGACGTCCCGATGACGTCATCAGAAGCCAGAAGCACTTTTCACGACGTCCCGATGACGTCATCAGAAGCCAGAAGCACTTTTCACGACGTCCCGATGACGTCATCAGAAGCCAGAAGCACTTTTCACGACGTCCCGATGACGTCATCAGAAGCCAGAAGCACTTTTCACGACGTCCCGATGACGTCATCAGAAGCCAGAAGCACTTTTCACGACGTCCCGATGACGTCATCAGAAGCCAGAAGCACTTTCACGACGTCCCGATGACGTCATCAGAAGCCAGATGCACTTTTCACGACGTCCCGATGACGTCATCAGAAGCCAGAAGCACTTTTCACGACGTCCCGATGACGTCATCAGAAGCCAGATGCACTTTTCACGACGTCCCGATGACGTCATCAGAAGCCAGAAGCACTTTTCACGACGTCCCGATGACGTCATCAGAAGCCAGAAGCACTTTTCACGACGTCCCGATGACGTCATCAGAAGCCAGAAGCACTTTTCACGACGTCCCGATGACGTCATCAGAAGCCAGATGCACTTTTCACGACGTCCCGATGACGTCATCAGAAGCCAGAAGCACTTTTCACGACGTCCCGATGACGTCATCAGAAGCCAGATGCACTTTTCACGACGTCCCGATGACGTCATCAGAAGCCAGAAGCACTTTTCACGACGTCCCGATGACGTCATCAGAAGCCAGAAGCACTTTTCACGACGTCCCGATGACGTCATCAGAAGCCAGAAGCACTTTTCACGACGTCCCGATGACGTCATCAGAAGCCAGATGCACTTTTCACGACGTCCCGATGACGTCATCAGAAGCCAGAAGCACTTTTCACGACGTCCCGATGACGTCATCAGAAGCCAGAAGCACTTTTCACGACGTCCCGATGACGTCATCAGAAGCCAGAAGCACTTTTCACGACGTCCCGATGACGTCATCAGAAGCCAGAAGCACTTTTCACGACGTCCCGATGACGTCATCAGAAGCCAGAAGCACTTTTCACGACGTCCCGATGACGTCATCAGAAGCCAGAAGCACTTTTCACGACGTCCCGATGACGTCATCAGAAGCCAGAAGCACTTTTCACGACGTCCCGATGACGTCATCAGAAGCCAGAAGCACTTTTCACGACGTCCCGATGACGTCATCAGAAGCCAGATGTACTTTTCACGACGTCCCGATGACGTCATCGGAAGCCAGAAGCACTTTTCACGACGTCCCGATGACGTCATCAGAAGCCAGATGCACTTTTCACGACGTCCCGATGACGTCATCAGAAGCCAGAAGCACTTTTCACGACGTCCCGATGACGTCATCAGAAGCCAGAAGCACTTTTCACGACGTCCCGATGACGTCATCAGAAGCCAGAAGCACTTTTCACGACGTCCCGATGACGTCATCAGAAGCCAGATGCACTTTCCACGACGTCCCGATGACGTCATCAGAAGCCAGATGCACTTTTCACGACGTCCCGATGACGTCATCAGAAGCCAGAAGCACTTTTCACGACGTCCCGATGACGTCATCAGAAGCCAGAAGCACTTTTCGCGACGTCCCGATGACGTCATCAGAAGCCAGAAGCATCTTTCACGACGTCCCGATGACGTCATCAGAAGCCAGATGCACTTTTCACGACGTCCCGATGACGTCATCAGAAGCCAGAAGCACTTTTCACGACGTCCCGATGACGTCATCAGAAGCCAGAAGCACTTTTCACGACGTCCCGATGACGTCATCAGAAGCCAGAAGCACTTTTCACGACGTCCCGATGACGTCATCAGAAGCCAGAAGCACTTTTCACGACGTCCCGATGACGTCATCAGAAGCCAGATGCACTTTTCACGACGTCCCGATGACGTCATCAGAAGCCAGAAGCACTTTTCACGACGTCCCGATGACGTCATCAGAAGCCAGAAGCACTTTTCACGACGTCCCGATGACGTCATCAGAAGCCAGAAGCACTTTCACGACGTCCCGATGACGTCATCAGAAGCCAGAAGCACTTTCACGACGTCCCGATGACGTCATCGGAAGCCAGAAGCACTTTTCACGACGTCCCGATGACGTCATCAGAAGCCAGATGCACTTTTCACGACGTCCCGATGACGTCATCAGAAACCAGAAGCACTTTTCACGACGTCCCGATGACGTCATCAGAAGCCAGATGCACTTTTCACGACGTCCCGATGACGTCATCAGAAGCCAGAAGCACTTTTCACGACGTCCCGATGACGTCATCAGAAGCCAGATGCACTTTTCACGACGTCCCGATGACGTCATCAGAAGCCAGAAGCACTTTTCACGACGTCCCGATGACGTCATCAGAAGCCAGATGCACTTTTCACGACGTCCCGATGACGTCATCAGAAGCCAGAAGCACTCTTCACGACGTCCCGATGACGTCATCAGAAGCCAGAAGCACTTTTCACGACGTCCCGATGACGTCATCAGAAGCCAGAAGCACTTTTCACGACGTCCCGATGACGTCATCAGAAGCCAGATGCACTTTTCACGACGTCACGATGACGTCATCGGAAGCCAGAAGCACTTTTCACGACGTCCCGATGACGTCATCAGAAGCCAGAAGCACTTTTCACGACGTCCCGATGACGTCATCAGAAGCCAGAAGCACTTTTCACGACGTCCCGATGACGTCATCAGAAGCCAGAAGCACTTTTCACGACGTCCCGATGACGTCATCAGAAGCCAGAAGCACTTTTCACGACGTCCCGATGACGTCAGCAGAGGCCAGAAGCACTTTTCACGACGTCCCGATGACGTCATCAGAAGCCAGAAGCACTTTTCACGACGTCCCGATGACGTCAGCAGAAGCCAGAAGCACTTTCACGACGTCCCGATGACGTCATCAGAAGCCAGATGCACTTTTCACGACGTCCCGATGACGTCATCAGAAGCCAGAAGCACTTTTCACGACGTCCCGATGACGTCATCAGAAGCCAGAAGCACTTTTCACGACGTCCCGATGACGTCATCAGAAGCCAGATGCACTTTTCACGACGTCCCGATGACGTCATCAGAAGCCAGAAGCACTTTTCACGACGTCCCGATGACGTCATCAGAAGCCAGAAGCACTTTTCACGACGTCCCGATGACGTCATCAGAAGCCAGAAGCACTTTTCACGACGTCCCGATGACGTCATCAGAAGCCAGAAGCATTTTTCACGACGTCACGATGACGTCATCAGAAGCCAGAAGCACTTTTCACGACGTCCCGATGACGTCATCAGAAGCCAGATGCACTTTTCACGACGTCCCGATGACGTCATCAGAAGCCAGAAGCACTTTTCACGACGTCCCGATGACGTCATCAGAAGCCAGAAGCACTTTTCACGACGTCCCGATGACGTCATCAGAAGCCAGAAGCACTTTTCACGACGTCCCGATGACGTCATCAGAAGCCAGAAGCACTTTTCACGACGTCCCGATGATGTCATCAGAAGCCAGAAGCACTTTCACGACGTCCCGATGACAACATCACAAGCCAGAAGCACTTTTCACGACGTCCCGATGACGTCATCAGAAGCCAGAAGCACTTTTCACGACGTCCCGATGACGTCATCAGAAGCCAGATGCACTTTTCACGACGTCCCGATGACGTCATCAGAAGCCAGAAGCACTTTTCACGACGTCCCGATGACGTCATCAGAAGCCAGAAGCACTTTTCACGACGTCCCGATGACGTCATCAGAAGCCAGAAGCACTTTTCACGACGTCCCGATGACGTCATCAGAAGCCAGATGCACTTTTCACGACGTCCCGATGACGTCATCAGAAGCCAGAAGCACTTTTCACGACGTCCCGATGACGTCATCAGAAGCCAGAAGCACTTTTCACGACGTCCCGATGACGTCATCAGAAGCCAGAAGCACTTTTCACGACGTCCCGATGACGTCATCAGAAGCCAGAAGCACTTTTCACGACGTCCCGATGACGTCATCGGAAGCCAGAAGCACTTTTCACGACGTCCCGATGACGTCATCAGAAGCCAGATGTACTTTTCACGACGTCCCGATGACGTCATCGGAAGCCAGAAGCACTTTTCACGACGTCCCGATGACGTCATCAGAAGCCAGATGCACTTTTCACGACGTCCCGATGACGTCATCAGAAGCCAGAAGCACTTTTCACGACGTCCCGATGACGTCATCAGAAGCCAGAAGCACTTTTCACGACGTCCCGATGACGTCATCAGAAGCCAGAAGCACTTTTCACGACGTCCCGATGACGTCATCAGAAGCCAGAAGCACTTTTCACGACGTCCCGATGACGTCATCAGAAGCCAGAAGCACTTTTCACGACGTCCCGATGACGTCATCAGAAGCCAGAAGCACTTTTCACGACGTCCCGATGACGTCATCAGAAGCCAGATGCACTTTTCACGACGTCCCGATGACGTCATCAGAAGCCAGAAGCACTTTTCACGACGTCCCGATGACGTCATCAGAAGCCAGAAGCACTTTTCACGACGTCCCGATGACGTCATCAGAAGCCAGAAGCACTTTTCACGACGTCCCGATGACGTCATCAGAAGCCAGAAGCACTTTTCACGACGTCCCGATGACGTCATCAGAAGCCAGAAGCACTTTTCACGACGTCCCGATGACGTCATCAGAAGCCAGATGTCCTTTCCACGCCGTCCCGATGACGTCATCAGAAGCCAGAAGCACTTTTCACGACGTCCCGATGACGTCATCAGAAGCCAGATGCACTTTTCACGACGTC
Organism: Aplectana chamaeleonis; assembly: GCA_029168955.1. Taxonomy (NCBI): domain Eukaryota; kingdom Metazoa; phylum Nematoda; class Chromadorea; order Rhabditida; family Cosmocercidae; genus Aplectana; species Aplectana chamaeleonis. The sequence goes on along the minus strand of JAPDOI010000985.1, from coordinate 15,160 downwards.
CCGATGACGTCATCGGAAGCCAGAAGCACTTTTCACGACGTCCCGATGACGTCATCAGAAGCCAGAAGCACTTTTCACGACGTCCCGATGACGTCATCAGAAGCCAGAAGCACTTTTCACGACGTCCCGATGACGTCATCAGAAGCCAGAAGCACTTTTCACGACGTCCCGATGACGTCATCAGAAGCCAGAAGCACTTTTCACGACGTCCCGATGACGTCATCAGAAGCCAGAAGCACTTTTCACGACGTCCCGATGACGTCATCAGAAGCCAGAAGCACTTTTCACGACGTCCCGATGACGTCATCAGAAGCCAGAAGCACTTTTCACGACGTCCCGATGACGTCATCAGAAGCCAGAAGCACTTTTCACGACGTCCCGATGACGTCATCAGAAGCCAGATGCACTTTTCACGACGTCCCGATGACGTCATCAGAAGCCAGAAGCACTTTTCACGACGTCCCGATGACGTCATCAGAAGCCAGAAGCACTTTTCACGACGTCCCGATGACGTCATCAGAAGCCAGAAGCACTTTTCACGATGTCCCGATGACGTCATCAGAAGCCAGATGTACTTTTCACGACGTCCCGATGACGTCATCAGAAGCCAGAAGCACTTTTCACGACGTCCCGATGACGTCATCAGACGCCAGAAGCACTTTTCACGACGTCCCGATGACGTCATCAGAAGCCAGAAGCACTTTTCACGACGTCCCGATGACGTCATCAGAAGCCAGAAGCACTTTTCACGACGTCCCGATGACGTCATCAGAAGCCAGAAGCACTTTTCACGACGTCCCGATGACGTCATCAGAAGCCAGAAGCACTTTTCACGACGTCCCGATGACGTCATCAGAAGCCAGAAGCACTTTTCACGACGTCCCGATGACGTCATCAGAAGCCAGAAGCACTTTTCACGAAGTCCCGATGACGTCATCAGAAGCCAGAAGCACTTTTCACGAAGTCCCGATGACGTCATCAGAAGCCAGAAGCACTTTTTACGACGTCCCGATGACGTCATCAGAAGCCAGAAGCACTTTTCACGACGTCCTGATGACGTCATCAGAAGCCAGAAGCAATTTCTACGACGTCCCGATGACGTCATCAGAAGCCAGAAGCACTTTTCACGACGTCCCGATGACGTCATCAGAAGCCAGAAGCACTTTTCACGACGTCCCGATGACGTCATCAGAAGCCAGAAGCACTTTTCACGACGTCCCGATGACGTCATCAGAAGCCAGAAGCACTTTTCACGACGTCCCGATGACGTCATCAGAAGCCAGAAGCACTTTTCACGACGTCCCGATGACGTCATCAGAAGCCAGAAGCACTTTTCACGACGTCCCGATGACGTCATCGGAAGCCAGAAGTACTTTTCACGACGTCCCGATGACGTCATCAGAAGCCAGAAGCACTTTTCACGACGTCCCGATGACGTCATCAGAAGCCAGAAGCACTTTTCACGACGTCCCGATGACGTCATCAGAAGCCAGAAGCACTTTTCACGACGTCCCGATGACGTCATCAGAAGCCAGAAGCACTTTTCACGACGTCCCGATGACGTCATCAGAAGCCAGAAGCACTTTTCACGACGTCCCGATGACGTCATCAGAAGCCAGAAGCACTTTTCACGACGTCCCGATGACGTCATCAGAAGCCAGAAGCACTTTTCACGACGTCCCGATGACGTCATCAGAAGCCAGAAGCACTTTTCACGACGTCCCGATGACGTCATCAGAAGCCAGAAGCACTTTTCACGACGTCCCGATGACGTCAGCAGAAGCCAGAAGCACTTTTCACGACGTCCCGATGACGTCATCAGGAAGCCAGATGCACTTTTCACGACGTCCCGATGACGTCATCAGAAGCCAGAAGCACTTTCACGACGTCCCGATGACGTCATCAGAAGCCAGAAGCACTTTTCACGACGTCCCGATGACGTCATCAGAAGCCAGAAGCACTTTCACGACGTCACGATGACGTCATCGGAAGCCAGAAGCACTTTTCACGACGTCCCGATGACGTCATCAGAAGCCAGAAGCACTTTTCACGACGTCCCGATGACGTCATCAGAAGCCAGATGCACTTTTCACGACGTCCCGATGACGTCATCAGAAGCCAGAAGCACTTTTCACGACGTCCCGATGACGTCATCGGAAGCCAGAAGCACTTTTCACGACGTCCCGATGACGTCATCAGAAGCCAGAAGCACTTTTCACGACGTCCCGATGACGTCATCAGAAGCCAGAAGCACTTTTCACGACGTCCCGATGACGTCATCAGAAGCCAGAAGCACTTTTCACGACGTCCCGATGACGTCATCAGAAGCCAGATGCACTTTTCACGACGTCCCGATGACGTCATCAGAAGCCAGAAGCACTTTTCACGACGTCCCGATGACGTCATCAGAAGCCAGAAGCACTTTCACGACGTCCCGATGACGTCATCGGAAGCCAGAAGTACTTTTCACGACGTCCCGATGACGTCATCAGAAGCCAGAAGCACTTTTCACGACGTCCCGATGACGTCATCAGAAGCCAGAAGCACTTTTCACGACGTCCCGATGACGTCATCAGAAGCCAGAAGCACTTTTCACGACGTCCCGATGACGTCATCAGAAGCCAGAAGCACTTTTCACGACGTCCCGATGACGTCATCAGAAGCCAGAAGCACTTTTCACGACGTCCCGATGACGTCATCAGAAGCCAGAAGCACTTTTCACGACGTCCCGATGACGTCATCAGAAGCCAGAAGCACTTTTCACGACGTCCCGATGACGTCATCAGAAGCCAGAAGCACTTTTCACGACGTCCCGATGACGTCATCAGAAGCCAGAAGCACTTTTCACGACGTCCCGATGACGTCATCAGAAGCCAGAAGCACTTTTCACGACGTCCCGATGACGTCATCGGAAGCCAGAAGTACTTTTCACGACGTCCCGATGACGTCATCAGAAGCCAGAAGCACTTTTCACGACGTCCCGATGACGTCATCAGAAGCCAGAAGCACTTTTCACGACGTCCCGATGACGTCATCAGAAGCCAGAAGCACTTTTCACGACGTCCCGATGACGTCATCAGAAGCCAGATGTACTTTTCACGACGTCCCGATGACGTCATCAGAAGCCAGAAGCACTTTTCACGACGTCCCGATGACGTCATCAGAAGCCAGATGCACTTTTCACGACGTCGCGATGACGTCATCGGAAGCCAGAAGCACTTTTCACGACGTCCCGATGACGTCATCAGAAGCCAGAAGCACTTTTCACGACGTCCCGATGACGTCATCAGAAGCCAGATGCACTTTTCACGACGTCCCGATGACGTCATCGGAAGCCAGAAGCACTTTTCACGACGTCCCGATGACGTCATCAGAAGCCAGAAGCACTTTTCACGACGTCCCGATGACGTCATCGGAAGCCAGAAGCACTTTTCACGACGTCCCGATGACGTCATCAGAAGCCAGATGCACTTTTCACGACGTCCCGATGACGTCATCAGAAGCCAGAAGCACTTTTCACGACGTCCCGATGACGTCATCAGAAGCCAGAAGCACTTTTCACGACGTCCCGATGACGTCATCAGAAGCCAGAAGCACTTTTCACGACGTCCCGATGACGTCATCAGAAGCCAGAAGCACTTTTCACGACGTCCCGATGACGTCATCAGAAGCCAGAAGCACTTTTCACGACGTCCCGATGACGTCATCAGAAGCCAGAAGCACTTTTCACGACGTCCCGATGACGTCATCAGAAGCCAGAAGCACTTTTCACGACGTCCCGATGACGTCATCAGAAGCCAGAAGCACTTTTCACGACGTCCCGATGACGTCATCAGAAGCCAGAAGCACTTTTCACGACGTCCCGATGACGTCATCAGAAGCCAGAAGCACTTTTCACGACGTCCCGATGACGTCATCGGAAGCCAGAAGCACTTTTCACGACGTCCCGATGACGTCATCAGAAGCCAGAAGCACTTTTCACGACGTCCCGATGACGTCATCAGAAGCCAGAAGCACTTTTCACGACGTCCCGATGACGTCATCAGAAGCCAGAAGCACTTTTCACGACGTCCCGATGACGTCATCAGAAGCCAGAAGCACTTTTCACGACGTCCCGATGACGTCATCAGAAGCCAGAAGCACTTTTCACGACGTCCCGATGACGTCATCAGAAGCCAGAAGCACTTTTCGCGACGTCCCGATGACGTCATCAGAAGCCAGAAGCACTTTTCACGACGTCCCGATGACGTCATCAGAAGCCAGAAGCACTTTTCACGACGTCCCGATGACGTCATCAGAAGCCAGAAGCACTTTTCACGACGTCCCGATGACGTCATCAGAAGCCAGAAGCACTTTTCACGACGTCCCGATGACGTCATCAGAAGCCAGAAGCACTTTTCACGACGTCCCGATGACGTCATCAGAAGCCAGAAGCACTTTTCACGACGTCCCGATGACGTCATCAGAAGCCAGAAGCACTTTTCACGACGTCCCGATGACGTCATCAGAAGCCAGATGTACTTTTCACGACGTCACGATGACGTCATCGGAAGCCAGAAGCACTTTTCACGACGTCCCGATGACGTCATCAGAAGCCAGAAGCACTTTTCACGACGTCCCGATGACGTCATCAGAAGCCAGAAGCACTTTTCACGACGTCCCGATGACGTCATCAGAAGCCAGATGTACTTTTCACGACGTCCCGATGACGTCATCAGAAGCCAGAAGCACTTTTCACGACGTCCCGATGACGTCATCAGAAGCCAGAAGCACTTTTCACGACGTCCCGATGACGTCATCAGAAGCCAGATGCACTTTTCACGACGTCCCGATGACGTCATCAGAAGCCAGAAGCACTTTTCACGACGTCCCGATGACGTCATCAGAAGCCAGAAGCACTTTTCACGACGTCCCGATGACGTCATCGGAAGCCAGAAGCACTTTTCACGACGTCCCGATGACGTCATCAGAAGCCAGAAGCACTTTTCACGACGTCCCGATGACGTCATCAGAAGCCAGAAGCACTTTTCACGACGTCCCGATGACGTCATCAGAAGCCAGAAGCACTTTCTACGACGTCCCGATGACGTCATCAGAAGCCAGAAGCACTCTTTCACGACGTCCCGATGACGTCATCAGAAGCCAGATGCACTTTTCACGACGTCCCGATGACGTCATCAGAAGCCAGAAGCACTTTTCACGACGTCCCGATGACGTCATCAGAAGCCAGAAGCACTTTTCACGACGTCCCGATGACGTCATCAGAAGCCAGAAGCACTTTTCACGACGTCCCGATGACGTCATCGGAAGCCAGAAGCACTTTTCACGACGTCCCGATGACGTCATCAGAAGCCAGATGCACTTTTCACGACGTCCCGATGACGTCATCAGAAGCCAGAAGCACTTTTCACGACGTCCCGATGACGTCATCAGAAGCCAGAAGCACTTTTCACGACGTCCCGATGACGTCATCAGAAGCCAGAAGCACTTTTCACGACGTCCCGATGACGTCATCAGAAGCCAGATGCACTTTTCACGACGTCCCGATGACGTCATCAGAAGCCAGAAGCACTTTTCACGACGTCCCGATGACGTCATCAGAAGCCAGAAGCACTTTTCACGACGTCCCGATGACGTCATCAGAAGCCAGAAGCACTTTTCACGACGTCCCGATGACGTCATCAGAAGCCAGAAGCACTTTTCACGACGTCCCGATGACGTCATCAGAAGCCAGATGTACTTTTCACGACGTCCCGATGACGTCATCGGAAGCCAGAAGCACTTTTCACGACGTCCCGATGACGTCATCAGAAGCCAGAAGCACTTTTCACGACGTCCCGATGACGTCATCAGAAGCCAGAAGCACTTTTCACGACGTCCCGATGACGTCATCAGAAGCCAGAAGCACTTTTCACGACGTCCCGATGACGTCATCAGAAGCCAGATGCACTTTTCACGACGTCCCGATGACGTCATCAGAAGCCAGAAGCACTTTTCACGACGTCCCGATGACTTCATCAGAAGCCAGAAGCACTTTTTCACGACGTCCCGATGACGTCATCAGAAGCCAGACGCACTTTTCGCTACGCCCCGGTGCCGTCTCCACAAGCCAGAAGCACTTTTCACGACGTCCCGATGACGTCATCAGAAGCCAGAAGCACTTTTCACAACGTCCCGATGACGTCATCAGAAGCCAGAAGCACTTTTCACGACGTCCCGATGACGTCATCAGAAGCCAGAAGCACTTTTCACGACGTCCCGATGACGTCATCAGAAGCCAGAAGCACTTTTCACGACGTCCCGATGACGTCATCAGAAGCCAGAAGCACTTTTCACGACGTCCCGATGACGTCATCAGAAGCCAGAAGCACTTTTCACGACGTCCCGATGACGTCATCAGAAGCCAGAAGCACTTTTCACGACGTCCCGATGACGTCATCAGAAGCCAGAAGCACTTTTCACGACGTCCCGATGACGTCATCAGAAGCCAGAAGCACTTTTCACGACGTCCCGATGACGTCATCAGAAGCCAGAAGCACTTTTCACGACGTCACGATGACGTCATCGGAAGCCAGAAGCACTTTTCACGACGTCCCGATGACGTCATCAGAAGCCAGATGCACTTTTCACGACGTCCCGATGACGTCATCAGAAGCCAGAAGCACTTTTCACGACGTCCCGATGACGTCATCAGAAGCCAGAAGCACTTTTCACGACGTCCCGATGACGTCATCAGAAGCCAGAAGCACTTTTCACGACGTCCCGATGACGTCATCAGAAGCCAGAAGCACTTTTTGCGACGTCCCGATGACGTCATCAGAAGCCAGAAGCACTTTTCACGACGTCCCGATGACGTCATCAGAAGCCAGAAGCACTTTTCACGACGTCCCGATGACGTCATCAGAAGCCAGAAGCACTTTTCACGACGTCCCGATGACGTCATCAGAAGCCAGAAGCACTTTTCACGACGTCCCGATGACGTCATCAGAAGCCAGATGTACTTTTCACGACGTCACGATGACGTCATCAGAAGCCAGAAGCACTTTTCACGACGTCCCGATGACGTCATCAGAAGCCAGAAGCACTTTTCACGACGTCCCGATGACGTCATCAGAAGCCAGAAGCACTTTTCACGACGTCCCGATGACGTCATCAGAAGCCAGAAGCACTTTTCACGACGTCCCGATGACGTCATCAGAAGCCAGAAGCACTTTTCACGACGTCCCGATGACGTCATCAGAAGCCAGAAGCACTTTTCACGACGTCCCGATGACGTCATCAGAAGCCAGAAGCACTTTTCACGACGTCCCGATGACGTCATCAGAAGCCAGAAGCACTTTTCACGACGTCCCGATGACGTCATCAGAAGCCAGAAGCACTTTTCACGACGTCCCGATGACGTCATCAGAAGCCAGAAGCACTTTTCACGACGTCCCGATGACGTCATCGGAAGCCAGAAGCACTTTTCACGACGTCCCGATGACGTCATCAGAAGCCAGATGCACTTTTCACGACGTCCCGATGACGTCATCGGAAGCCAGAAGCACTTTTCACGACGTCCCGATGACGTCATCAGAAGCCAGAAGCACTTTTCACGACGTCCCGATGACGTCATCAGAAGCCAGAAGCACTTTTCACGACGTCCCGATGACGTCATCAGAAGCCAGAAGCACTTTTCACGACGTCCCGATGACGTCATCAGAAGCCAGATGCACTTTCACGACGTCCCGATGACGTCATCAGAAGCCAGAAGCACTTTTCACGACGTCCCGATGACGTCATCAGAAGCCAGAAGCACTTTTCACGACGTCCCGATGACGTCATCAGAAGCCAGAAGCACTTTTCACGACGTCCCGATGACGTCATCAGAAGCCAGAAGCACTTTTCACGACGTCCCGATGACGTCATCAGAAGCCAGAAGCACTTTTCACGACGTCCCGATGACGTCATCAGAAGCCAGACGCACTTTTCACGACGTCCTGATGACGTCATCAGAAGCCAGAAGCACTTTTCACGACGTCCAGATGATGTCATCAGAAGCCAGAAGCACTTTTCACGACGTCCCGATGACGTCATCAGAAGCCAGATGCACTTTTCACGACGTCCCGATGACGTCATCAGAAGCCAGAAGCACTTTTCACGACGTCCCGATGACGTCATCAGAAGCCAGAAGCACTTTTCACGACGTCCCGATGACGTCATCAGAAGCCAGAAGCACTTTTCACGACGTCCCGATGACGTCATCAGAAGCCAGAAGCACTTTTCACGACGTCCCGATGACGTCATCAGAAGCCAGAAGCACTTTTCACGACGTCCCGATGACGTCATCGGGAGCCAGAAGTACTTTTCACGACGTCCCGATGACGTCATCAGAAGCCAGAAGCACTTTTCACGACGTCCCGATGACGTCATCAGAAGCCAGAAGCACTTTTCACGACGTCCCGATGACGTCATCAGAAGCCAAACGCACCTTTCACGACGTCCTGATGACGTCATCAGAAGCCAGAAGCACTTTTCACGACGTCCAGATGATGTCATCAGAAGCCAGAAGCACTTTTCACGACGTCCCGATGACGTCATCAGAAGCCAGAAGCACTTTTCACGACATCCCGATGACGTCATCAGAAGCCAGAAGCACTTTTCACGACGTCCCGATGACGTCATCAGAAGCCAGATGCACTTTTCACGACGTCCCGATGACGTCATCAGAAGCCAGATGCACTTTTCACGACGTCCCGATGACGTCATCAGAAGCCAGAAGCACTTTTTCACGACGTCCCGATGATGCCATCAGAATCCCCACTCACCTACCAAATCGATTACTTACCAGCCTACGTACCCCCACCAACTTATCTGTTTGCCAAGTCTCATTGCCTGCTACCATTGGCAGTGGCTATTAGCAGTGAGGACTGAAAAGCGTGACGGCTCTCTGACGGCCCGCAGGCCTACGGCCCACGGCCAACAGCCTACGGCCGACACGGTCTACGGCCCACGGTCTACGGCCCTACTTCTGTCTACGGCCCACGGCCTGACGGTTATTCACTTGACCTGCGGCGCACAACACCATGAAAATTTCTTACGCTTTCGGGCTCTCAACTTTGTTATTTTGTGAACCGATTCGGGCTGAAAATCGGACAGCAGGTGTCTTCTGGACCCATTCACTCATATCCAAAAGGAAATCTTCAAAATATTTGTTTCAAAGATTCTATAAACTATTTCAAAAATTCTTAGTGATCACAAGGTCTAGGCAAACCAAACTTATCCAGTGCCGCTTCGCGGCTGGTGCGGATTGGAGGAAGCTCAGTCCGTCGAGCAGGCCGATTTCGAAGATGTTTCAGCACAATCGACCACATCATCACTCTCGCACGAGAGTCACTGAGGCTTGCAGAGAGCACCAAATCCCATTTGTCATGACGTTCATAGACTACTGTACCAGCGTTTGACTCCATTGAACACATGGCGGTTTGGAAGAGTCTTTCAAATCAGGTGCAGTCGAGCAGCAATACGTGAATGTTTTTAAAGACTGCTACTCGAGTTGCACGACCACGTTCCGGCCATTCTTTCGTTCTGTCACTATAGCAATCAAGAAAGGCGTTCGATAAGGAGATCCAATCAGCCTTAATCTTTCCCTCTGCAGTCCTACTAATCGGATCGTCAGGAGATGTGATTGGGGACAATGTTGAAATTAATATCAACGGCAAGCTATTAAACCACCTGAGGTTTGCTGGACAACATTGTGGTTTTTTGACACATACGCCAAATGAAGCAGCGTCAATGATTCACCAATTTGATACCGGAGGAAAGGAAGTTAGTCTTTTGTTGAACAAAATGAAGACTAAAGTCATGAGGAATCGTTTTGCTGGATTCTTTCCCCTGTTCGACTAGACGGTGCGCCACCGAGGAAACAGTTGAATACGTATACCTCGGGCTCCTCCTGAACATGTACAACGATTTAAAGAAGGAAAATCATGCAAGAAGGAGGAAAGCAGCATGGGTGGCAAAAGTATACACCATCATACCAGCCGTGCAGGAGACTCAGGAAAAAGTGAACTGAAAGCAGAGCTCTTCAATAGTACTGTCATTCCTGCTTTATGTTATGGTAGCGAATCCTGGACACTGATAAAGGAGCTGGAATCACAACTGAAGGTGGCGCAGGCCTCGATTCGAACGACATCTCATTTTGTCGGACACACTCTTTCCGACAAAGAAGTGAAGGTCTACACAACGCAGATATCCGCTCAATGTTCAATGTCGCTGATGCTCTCGGAACACGTAAAAAACCAAGCATCGATGGGCAGGGCATGCACTCGAGATAAAGTAATGATGGACGCGTAGGAGCAAAGTTTGTAATCGAATGGTATCCTCGGCGATGTAAGAAACGACCGCTTGGGAGAGACTCATGACCAGGTGGGACTTTGATTCACTTTGTATTCGATACAATATGGTTGATTCCAGAAACAGATGCTTAGTTTATTGGCCCACAAGAGCTCAAGACCGAAATGAATGGAAATACGATCTCGCAACAAAGCAATTGCCGCGTTTGGAGGAACGGATCAACCTAATTAACCAAGTAAGTAACCATAGAAATCACATAATGAATTCACATAAAGTCTAAATGGACGGGGCTGCGAAGGCTGCAGATAGCCGCAAGCGCGATCGAAATCTCGTTGGCCGGTGATGCTGCCAACACCGCACGGGTTCATGCGTCAGAGTAAATAATATGTATAGTATGAAAACCATATGTCTGTACAACCGGGAGCAAGTCTAGCAACTCTATCAATAAAAAAAGATAAAGGTTTTATATTGTTTTTCTCGAGCTCTAGCACTTTTACGGGAACATTCTGATTCTCACACAAAATTACTAACTAAGTAGGGATTGGTAAGTAGGATCGCCATGCCACAGGATCAGTCATGAGTATTCCTCCCTACCGGGATTTACTTTTCACATTTGATCCAGCATTGGATGAATTCAGTTTTGGCAATATAGATTAGTTTGTATAATCCTTTTTCCTGGTGGCCGTCATATGAGAAATCGCTAATCATTCTGTCTGCTTCCTATCTAATTTATGTCGCCCGCGGGGTGGAATTAGGCTTGGCTGGGAATCAGTTTCAATTCAGAAGTTGGATTTCTACTTTGTAATTGAAAGTTGCGCTTCCAACTCCTAACTTCATTACTCGCTCATTTCGCCACTTTCCTGATTCCTCTTCAGCATTCCCGTGCTTGCGCTTGTAATCGTGAAGACCTCTCTGAAGTGTTGCATCTATTGTTCCTCATTTAGGTGTTGGACATGTGGGCATGCTTAGTTTCCTTGTTTATTGGGCTGAGGGCGAAGTAAATTAAAGTGACTCTTTTTCTCTAAATTGATTATCCACGGGATTTTTGGTTTTGGCTTTTTCCAGCGTGATAGCGACCTCTTCATTGACTCATAGACGTGGAACTAGCCGAAAACACCGCTTCCAAATGCAAAATTTGTACCAGTCAATGTACTTTGCAATAACGTTCTTCCAGACCTCCATACTTGCAGCTGCTGAAAATTCTCAGAACAGAGAGAGAGGTACTGTGGTGGTTTCTTCAAGACGGTGAATCAAAAATAGTGCGGGTGGGTTTTTGAACTACGCACCGCACGTAATGGCTTTGACGATTTCACGTGTAGACTTGATACAGATAATTTGCTATCGTTTGCTGTCATCAATTTGTCACGTGTGAAAAGTGCGGCAAAACGTCGGTCAATTCGTAACCTCATGACGGATAGAATTCGCACATGTGGTGGCGCGCTTCAGGCACACCCATTAAAATCGTTGCTAATAGCTGATTCATGGAGTACCCCCAAGGAGGGGGTCTGCATACAGGTCTGTTGGTACATGTTCGTTGGTGACCCTGCTTCTTCTAGACAGCAGACGTTTGCGTAAAACGCAGGGAATGTTCGAGCGATATAGGTGCACAACTGTATCGTTAGAATGTTTCCCATACATTGTCAAAAGGGGCTGTCGTGTCCGGCACACTAAGGCCTCTGATCCATAATACCTTTAGGACCCATACTTAGGAGTTCATCGAGTATGGCCACAAGCCACACCTCCACAGGCTCCACTGAAGTGCCTTCCCTCTGGAAAAGCGCTAAGTGAAATTCTAACAGATCTTGTACAATGAAGATTGGATGTATGTTCCTTTCTTCCATCTCAGGGGAGTGGCTTCTTGAGCGTAGCCAGCGAGAGGATGGCTGCAAACCACTCAGCGCCCCGCGCACCTGTCGCGTGCGCCGATCGACCGACTACATTAGAAGTATAATTGTACAATTTCGAAAAAAATGTCGAACGAACAATAAATGAAAAAATTGTTCGAAAAAATTTTGAATGAACGAAATTCTGAAAAATTCGTTACACTAAAATGAACCAACAAAAACGAACGAAAAAAATTCGAAATCTTTCGGAAATTTTTCGAAAATTTCGTTCTTGTGCAACTATGTAAATCATACTAGAAGATTTTGGGTTGTTTTTTGCCGTAACTGCAGTTCAACGTCGCAGTGCACGTTATAGAGCTGTTTACACAAGCAGCTGGAGTTGATCGTAAATGCTTGGAGCCTGGCGATTGAACCAGCATATTCCCTTTCCGGGGAGAGGGAATATGCTGGTTCAATCCTCCCGCCCGGAGCCAAGCGTTTTGCGTGATCAACTCCAGCACCTTGTGTAAACATATAATTAGAAGGTTCACTTCGCATTATTTTGGCTCATATTATTGAATTCAGTGTATAAAATCGCGATTAGTTTTAGAACTCTTGCTTTAGTTTACTTTCTATAAAGTGCTTCTAGTTCAAAAACCTATCGTATCTTTTGTTTCGCTGCTGGTTACCTAAACAACCACTCCATACCATTCGAAGCTCCCAGAGTTCCAGCATACACCATTGATGTGCACGCGCAAACATTCTCACCAAAACGTGCACAAATTCAGGCAGACAGAGTGATAGTGCGTTCAGGCGGTGACAGGGCGAAACATCCCGCGCGCAAAAGCGCACGCGCTTTTTTTTGGTGTATGCCTGGCTCGGCTTTTCCTCAAGACATTGTTGGCGCTGCTTTTCTCTAACAATTGTTGTTACAACTGAAATTCACGGTTGTGGGTGTGAGCTGATGTTCATTTGTCTTTCACTACAGTCCTTGTGTTTAAAGGCAGTGTTCAAGTGTGGATGAAAAAGTGTTTGAAAGTCAACTGGGAATGGGTAGTGGAGGGACACTCTGTAACGTTAACGTCGCAAGAACGCATGAAAACGAGCTGCACGAAGAGCCCCAAAAAGATTCGAAGTTGCCACTTTGAGCGCAAGGCAAAGCCTAAGAGCGCGTTACTCTCGCCACCGTCGTGAACGAGAATGAAAGCTTGAAATCAAGAGATGAGCCATGGTTTCCTGGGATTATTGGCTCCGTTCTTCCCTTCATTCTCGATTTCTCCCTTTACTCAGTGTCAGCCAGGCATACATCGGCGGCAAAATACGGAAGTCACAAGCCTCAGAAAACTCTGTCAGCCAGTGCTTCTCTAGCTCAATTTTGAGGGATCCATAACTTCGTTCCCAGAAGGTCGTGTACGATTTCAGAGACATCGTTGGAATCAAAGCATGGGACCGTTATTAAAGATAGGCTGAAAACAGAGGAACAATTTTCATCGTGGACACTGCCTTTAAATCTTTTTCCTATCGAGCACCACTTCCTACTCCTGAAAAAAAAATTCCTCGCAAATTTTTTTTTGATTATAAATAAAGTGATCAGATCTTTTGCTTGCACCCTGGTTAACATAATCGTTTCCCGAGAGTCTGAGAGTTACTCTCAATCGGGAATGCTACTGAATCTGAAAAAATGATTTCAAAGAAAATGCCAAACAATTCTCAGACGGTCGGAACCCTACGCCTACTGGGTACTAAGCGAGACGCTTGCCTCTACGCCACGACATTCTGAGGGCATTAAAGGGGTGATGAAGAAGCTGTGCCAATCTAATCTCCGGAACTTTCCGCAAAATCAGTTATGTTTCTAGGAAGCTCCACCACTGTTCAGCTGGGACTGCTTCAAGTTTTACTTTGAGAGGAGTTTTCTCAGACTGTGTTAATCGTTTTTGAAAAAAAATGGTATCGATTGTATAACATAAATCGAAGGATCGGAGTATTGGTAGTATGGAAAAAACTCACGAAAAAAAGCCGTAGGAAAACTGACGCAAATAGAGAAATTCCTGTCATGAAATTCCTGGTTATTCCTGCTATGAAGTGAAGGTGGGACGACTCCACACCGCAACATGCCTGCTTGCTGAAATAGCGTGAGCTGGCGGTAAATTGGTTTGTGTTAGCAAAGGGGTTAGTAGACTTTGTGGAATCTGTACTAGGACGCCCACGTCGTGAGAAACTTCAAAACTAGAAGAGGTGACAGTACTTGAAAAATCGAATCTGGACGAGTTTGTCTAGGGTGGAGTCTGCGAAGCTCATGGGCAGAGTCTACGTGAATTTTTGATTTGACGATGTTGCCGTGTAAAATTTTATGCTCTTTTTTGACTTTTTTAACGGCATAATAAGCGTTTCGCTTTCAATCAGCACAAATTAGCTCAAAATCGGCCAACCATCCGTGTCACGGATCTTCTTCATTGATGCGGTTGACCAGATAATTAAAGCGCACCAGAGTTTGATCGATGGTAACCTCCCCCCTTCCGCTATACTCTGTCTCCGATGAGCATGGGGAAAGAAATGGGCAGGAGTACACTAATTTCGTAGTGGAACAACTGCCTCGCTGCTTCAAGGGAAAAGCAATCAACTTAGAACTTGTCACTTTGTCCCTGAAGCAATCACCAGGAAGCTACTGATTATCAGTTGAGGGAAAACGTCTCAATCCAACTTTTTCATTCCACGATTTGTTGAAAACTAGTTTAAATCAGTTTGAATCTGGCGTAACTCCGTTTCTCACAGGGATGAACCGTATTTTTGATGGCACTCTCGAAACAACTTTGAATGAATGATCTAAGGACTTGTAAAATACCTTCTGTTAGTGAGAGGAAATGTTTGTGTCTGTCACTGAGAGCATTAAAGGTGCACACCATAAAGACGCGGTATTTGCACCAAAAACTTCCCTTATTCAGGAAGTGTTCCAGCTTATGCACTGTTCGTTTAGGAACCGGGCCCTTTTCCAAACACTGTTT